>WSTV01000003.1:162934-193977 GCA_019632285.1 Tulasnella sp. 332 | reverse complement strand
ACCCTTCAAACGATTGCACAGCAGACACAAAAGAACTTCCCCTCCTTTGGTGGAGTCATGTTCTGGGACGCGTCCCAGTCCTATGCCAACGGACGATACGATGTGGCCACCAAGTCTGCCTTGACGAGTGCCGGAGCCTGCGGCGGCGCCTACACCTACCAGGTTAGCTCAGACGAAGACATGGTCGTTTGCACCCCGTAGTAATACATTCCCTATCTAGGCTTGTACGGCTCCGGCCTTCAGCGCAACCGCGAGTTATCCAGTAGGCTCCACGGTTCGTGTTTGACATTACTCGAGCCCAGGAGACAGCTCTGACTTTGTCACAATAGGTCTCATACGGAGGATATCAATGGTACGCGAGGTACTACGCCTCGGGCCCTCCAGTTGGAAGTGATGACAGCAACGCTTGGCGAGCTCTCTTCGCTTGTGGAGGCACATCTACTGGCTCAACCACTACTAAGGCAACGACCACCAGCGCCGCCCCCACTAGCACCAAGGCTACCACGACGTCCAAAGCTGTCACTACCACCCCATCCGGAGGTAGCTGCAGTGGCGTTGCGGCCTGGAGCTCGGCGGCGACCTACACCGCTGGCCTCGACGCTACCTACAACGGACAACTCTGGCAAGCCAATCAGTGGAACTACAATGAGGTTCCAGGTGGTGCTTCAGGTGCATGGAACTTGGTGGGAACTTGCGCCAGCAAGCGGTCAGTGGAGGCCGGGTCGGCACGCAGGGGCGTCAAGTTCGCGAGAGACTAAGAAAACTATATATAGTTGTACATCTTGGAGAATCTTTATGAGAATTTGGGATGCAACTGCTTTTGGCCATATCGTAAGCCACAGTACAATCACCTTAGCTGGGGGTCGCAACAGTGGATGACCCGCTCATACACTGAGAGCCCCCCCCTTTTAAAGAATGGCTCCCCCTAATTTTTTGCCTCCAAAAAGCCTCTGGCTGACACCTCTCAATACGACCCTTCCCCAAGAATCAGGAGGCTAACCTTTCAGCACCACACTCTTGGTTGCATAAAACATCTCATCAGCTCTCCGATTTCCGTCTTCTACTTGACTTGAATGTTCAAGCTAAGTGGCGCTTGATAGAGGTACGCAAAAATGCATCCAAGTCCGCTTGGCATTACGTCTGACGGGTTACCTTTCCTGCTGATCTGTCGTGGACACGAAGATTCTAGAGATAGGCCGAGAAGTGGTCCAGCTTCATAGCATTTGACTGATCGGCATGAATCGTTGGTGAAGTAGGCAAGGACAACCTCTGAAAGGGATGACAAAATCAGGCGGAGAGGCAGATTGGTTCACATCTAAAACCATCGGAGCGGCGGCGCCGTAAATAACTGTTCACACCAACTGATCGTGGTCTGCAGCTGTTTGTGGATATTTACGTCCGTCGAGGCCTCAATCGAGCCCTTCTGTCAGTTTAGGCTAGGCGACTCGTGAATCGGATACTTCAGGAGGCTGCTCAAGATGGGGCGCAGGCGAATGCGTCACATGTAACTCAGGTTTTGACGTGTTACAATCCTTCAACCCAGAAAGCAACAATGCATGCGTCACGCCGCCGGTTGTCACAGTTCGGTACTTATCAATCACCCGAGCCATCATGAAGTAAATGGTGTGGTAAGCTCTAAAGAATCAAAGAGAGTCTTGATGCTCGGGCATTTCCCAATAAGCGTTAGGACCAAGGATGCCGTCCCCGAATTTCTTTTAAAGGAGTTTTCTTGTTCTGTCAATCCTCGCCCGTTAGATTCTCCTGACCAAGCCAGATTAGAGTCTACTTTGTCGCGTCGTAAAGGCTATGTTATGGTTGTATATGTATAACATGGTATATTGACAGGGTTGTGACAATGGTGGTGGTCACCGTGCTGCGTGGTATTCAAATCTCAGTTGGTGCGCAAATTGTGGCTCTGGCGACTTCTTGTACTAAAATATGCCCTGTTTGACCCCACCGACTTTAACTCCCGGCGTCTAATAGCTACCCACGTTCTTTATTGGGCCACTTCTCCCGGCTCAATGCTAATTCGTGATTCTCTGTTCTCCCCGACGTCCAGCTTCTTCTTTTCGCTACCAGCGCCAAATACCGAGGGATGATTGAGTTACAATTGTGCGACGGTCATTCTACTTCGGGTATCATCGGGTTCGAACATCTCTACAGCAGATGCGCCCGCGAGGCCTGTCAACCTTCTATTTGCTTCCCTTACGGTACTGTATCGGATGTTGGTCAGTTGAACATACTCTACCAGCCTACTATCAGCACTCGGGTGAGTTGGGATATGTCGGACCTACTGTGTATCTTATTTTAGCCTGCTTTCATCTAGGCTACGATGGTGAGGCGTATAAAATGGGCTAGCTAGCCCATGATTGAAGTTCAAGACATCGGCAGCAGTCCTTCGCCTTCCTCGTCCTCCCCACTTTCCTCCCCCTGATCAATCGGAGCTGAAAAAGATGTCCCTTGTTACACTCGCCACCATCGCCATCTCTTTGTTCGGGTCTGTTCAGGCAGCCTATGACAACACGTAAGTGCTGGCCTGTTATTTGATCTGGAAACCTGTGATTAACCGTCGCTGTCTTTTCTGGACAACTATTAGCTGCAATGACAACCTCGTCCAATACTGGGGTCAGAATTCTTACGGCGCTGCCAACCCTAGCGACACCGCGAACTATCAGAAGACTCTATCTTTCTACTGTGGCGACTCCACCACGAATGGTTAGTCAATGGACGTCCTGCCCTCGTCGTTCCGCGCATAGCCTAAACTTGAACTTCCTTTCGATAGTCTTCCCAGTCGCATTCTTAAACGTCTTTTTCGGCACTGGCGGTGAGCCTGAGATCGACCTGGCGAACATCTGTAGCTCAAGCAGTGATCCTGTCTTTGCCGGTAAGCTTCGAGACTTTGGAATGTATCAGAATATTTCAACACTCTGACGCCTCTCGAACACGCAGGCACCGAGCTCGCCAATTGCCAATTCTTGGCTGCGGACATTGAGACCTGCCAGGCTGCCGGGAAGATTGTCACAATCTCTCTTGGTGGTGCGACGGGCGGAGGAACCTTCACCAGTGATGCTCAAGCAGAAGCGTCAGTGCAATCTTCTCTTGATCTGTTCCCCCGCGTCCTGAAACTGGTCGTTCTCCAGCTTCGCCGATCAAATCTGGAACCTGTTCCTTGGCGGAACTTCCTCCACGAGACCCTTTGGTGCTGCTGTGCTGGACGGGTACGTTCCTGCAATCCTCTCATACACTTTGAAACGCCTTTATCTGAAAACACTTTTTACATAGAGTCGATCTTGACATCGAGAGTGGAAGCCAGAGCTATGTACCGTTCGTCAACCAGCTACGCTCGCACTTCACCGGCGCCTCGAAGAAGTATTACATCAGCGCTGCACCACAATGCGTCTACCCTGTGAGATGGCTGCCTCCACCGTCACATTGGATCGCATCACTTACGTCCGCGATTTTGGGATGCTAGGATGCCGCAATCGGCGCTACCTTGAACGCAGCCTCCTTCGATGCCATTTACGTACAGGTGAAGTCGATCGATGGTTCTACATAATATGCCACGATAGACTTACAAAAAATGCGGTGTCTATAGTTCTACAACAACCCGTGTGGCTTAACTCATTACAGTGATGGCTCTTACACTTGGAACTTTGGCGTGTGGGACTACTGGGCGCGCAACATCTCCCCCAACCCGTAGGTCAAACTTCGATGAGTAATAACACATTAGATTGAGCTAAATGGAGTTATTCCAACATTATAGGAATGTCAAGGTTTACATCGGTGCTCCGGCTAGCTCCAGCGCAGCAGGAAGCGGATATGTCCCCATTGCTACCCTTCAAACGATTGCACAGCAGACACAAAAGAACTTCCCCTCCTTCGGTGGAGTCATGTTCTGGGACGCGTCCCAGTCCTATGCCAACGGACGATACGATGTGGCCACCAAGTCTGCCTTGACGAGTGCCGGAGCCTGCGGCGGCGCCTACACCTACCAGGTTAGCTCGGACGAAGACGTGGTCGTTTGCGCCCCGTACTAATACATTCCCTATCCAGGCTTGTACGGCTCCGGCCTTCAGCGCAACCGCGAGTTATCCAGTAGGCTCCACGGTTCGTGCTTGACATTACTCGAGCTCAGGAGACAGCTCTGACTTTGTCACAATAGGTCTCATACGGAGGGTATCAATGGTACGCGAGGTACTACGCCTCGGGCCCTCCAGTTGGAAGTGATGACAGCAACGCCTGGCGAGCTCTCTTTGCTTGTGGAGGCACATCTACTGGCTCAACCACTTCTAAAACAACATCGACCACATTCTCAACGACGAGTAAGGCCACCACTGCGAGCACCACTAGCACCTCGAAAGCAGCTACCACAACCACCACCGCGGCGTCAGGAGGTAGTTGCAGTGGCGTTGCGGCCTGGAGTGCTTCTGCGACATACACGGCCGGCCTCGATGCCACCTACAACGGACAACTCTGGCAAGCCAATCAGTGGAACTACGATGAGGTTCCAGGAGGTGCTTCGGGTGCATGGAACTTGGTGGGAACCTGCGCCAGCAAGAGGTCAATGGAAACCGGTTCAGCACGCAGGAGTGTCAAGTTTGTGAGGGACTAGAAATCGGTATAAAGATATACAATGTTGCAGACTGTTTATGAGAATTTGGGATGCAACTGCTTTTGGCTATATCGTAAGCCACAGTACTATCACCTTAGCTGAAGATCGCACCAGTGGAGGACCTGCTCACACACTTATAAATACCTGCCGGAAGACTATTCCCGTAAGAAATTGCTCCGCATAATTTTTCACCTGCTAAAAGCCTTTGCTATTAACGCCCTTCGGTAGCTCTCTCCTCTGGAGTTAGGATGGTGAAATTGCAGCACTGCGTACTTGGCTGCATAAATCCAACGAAACGTCTCATCTGCTCCTTAATTCCTCCCATATTCCATTTGGCTTGAATGTCCAAGGCAATTCGGGTCTGATAGAAGGTGGGAATGCCTCCAACGGTTAACCCATTGCAATCATTCATAATGAATCTAAGCCTTGCTACAAGTCAAACTGGCCTGAAAATTGATTAACATTTGAGGAAAGTTGCCACCGACCTGAATCGTTGGGATCTTCGACTTCAGGTGAAGTAGGCGTGCACAACGAGTAGGAGTAGATGTACTTGATATGTCTTGTCTCTATATCCAAAATCTCTATGTTCTCTTGTGGCGCCATCGCACAGTGGTACAATACATCATAGAGCAATGGCTCTAGATCCAGTTGTCTGTATAGACGATACCAAATATAATACAGTGTTGATACCAGGCGGAAAACAAAACAGACCTTAGCCGCCCAACGAGTGTTGCCGGATGCCGATGAAGTTCCGCGTTCAATATGAATAAGGAAAGCCTCTCGATTCTGACAAGCGCCTGTTCTACAGAAAGGTTCGTGCTGCGCGACGAGTGACAAAGATGAGAGTGTCCGAAATAGAATGCCCTGACGGAACTTAGTCTTTTCTAGATCCGAATACTGGCAATACAATGCGTCACGCTGCAAGTTGTCACGCCTTGCCGTGGAGCGTTGCATTCAACTTACTACTTCAAGCGCCTATTCCATCACTCACATCCGGGAAAAGGAACCCAGTAGACGATGTGACAAGCTCTCAAGAATGGAAGCGAGTCTTTGATGGAATGCTCGGGCAATCACAGCAGCTGAGAAGACCCGAATGCCGCACATCATCCTGGCTGTCCTTTGAGATACGTTCCTTATTCCACCAATCCTCGCGCCTCATATTTACCTCAACCAGTCGGATTGGGTTCACATCTCCGTGTCCTAAAGGTTATATTGTGGTTGAACATGACGTGTTGCATCGACAAGGTTGTGACAATGGCGCTGATCACCGTCCAGCGTCATCTTGCTCCTCTCGTGGCTTGATGTCTCTCTCCCAGCCTGCGGCTTTGGCGACTTCCTATATCAAAAATTCCCCTTCTCGATCCTGCTGATTTCAACTTTCGGCACCTGTTGATCACCCATGCGCTTTAATGTGTCACTTACCGGTATAATCCTCCGCTCAACGCTGATTCGTGGTTCTCAGTTCTTCCCGACGTTCAGCTCCTTCTCTTCTCTGTCAGCGCCAGATTTTGGGGGGCGGATTGAGTTACGACGACGTGAAGGTAATTCTACCTCGGGTACCGTCGGGTTCGAGCATCTTTACAACAAATGCATCCGCGAGGGAGGACGGCCTTCTATCTGCTTCCCTGATGGTACTATACCAGGTGCTGGTCCATTTACTGTGCTCTACCAACCTAATATCAGCAGCCAGGTGAGTTGGGACGGTGATTACCGGTAAAATACCATGAAGCTACGCCTCGGGATGCATCGAGCCTGCCGTTTGTCCCATTTTAGCCCCATTCAACCTGGGCTACAGTGGTGAGACATATAAAATGGGCTAGCTGGCCGTGATTGAAGCCCAAAGACATTGAAAACAGTCCTTCGTCTTCCTCACCCTCCTCCCTTGGTTACTCAGAGCTGACAACGATGTCGCTTGCTGCGTATGCCACCATCGCCATCTCTCTATTTGGGTCTGTTCAGGCAGCCTACGACAACAGGTAAATACTTTTCTACTATCTAACCTGATAACCTCTGACTAATCGTTGCTGCCTGTTGGACCAAACTGCTGCTGTTAGTTGCAATGATAACCTTGTTCAGTATTGGGGCCAGAATTCGTACGGAGCTGCCAATCCCAGCGACACTGCGAACTATCAGAAGACACTATCTTTCTACTGTAGTGACTCCACCACGGATGGTTAGTCAATGGACGTCCTGCCCTCGTCGTTTCGCGTATAGCCTAAACGGGACCTTCCTCTCGATAGTCTTCCCGGTCGCATTCTTAAACGTCTTTTTCGGCACTGGCGGCGAGCCTGAGATTGACCTGGCAAACATCTGCAGCTCGAGCAGTGATCCTGTCTTCGCCGGTGAGCTTCGAGACTTTAGAATGTGTCAGAATATTTAAACGTTCTAACGGTTCTCGCATCCGAAGGTACTGAGCTAGCCAACTGTCAATTCTTGGCTGCGGACATCGAGACCTGCCAAGCTGCCGGAAAGATTGTCACGATCTCTCTTGGCGGTGCAACAGGCGGGGGAACGTTCTCCAGCGATGCCCAGGCTCAATCGTCAGTGTAACCTTCTCCTGCTCTTTTCACTCATGGCCTAAAAATAGTCCCCCCAGCTTCGCGGATCAGATCTGGAACCTGTTCCTTGGTGGAACGTCCACTATGAGACCCTTCGGTGCTGCTGTCCTGGACGGGTACGTCTCCACAATCCTCGGATACGCCGTGAAGCATATTTTGTCTAAATTAGCTCTTACATAGAGTTGATCTCGACATCGAGAGCGGGAGCCAGAGCTTCGCCCCATTCGTCACCCAACTACGCTCACACTTCACTGGCGCCTCGAAGAAGTACTACATCACCGCCGCACCGCAGTGTGTCTACCCGGTGAGTTGGCATACTTACAATTTCACGTTGATCCGTATATCTGACGCCTGCAGTTTTGGGACGCTAGGATGCCGCGATCGGCGCCACATTGAACGCGGTTGCCTTCGATGCAATTTACGTCCAGGTAGGGTCGAGTCAATCTCATTGTATACACCGCCTTCAATAGCTCAACATGGGTGGCTCCATTGCAGTTCTACAACAACCCATGCGGCTTGACACATTACAGTGATGGTTCATACACGTGGAACTTCGGTGTGTGGGACTTCTGGGCGCGTAACATTTCTCCTAACCCGTATGTCCACTTCGCACGGTAGTCACCTGTTGAGTGGAGCTGTTGAACTAATGGATTTATTTAAACTTTACAGGAACGTCAAGGTCTACATTGGTGCTCCAGCTAGCTCCAGCGCAGCGGGAAGTGGATATGTCCCCATTGCTACCCTTCAGACGATTGCACAGCAGACACAAAAGAACTTCCCTTCCTTCGGTGGAATCATGTTCTGGGACGCGTCCCAATCCTATGCCAACGGACGATACGATGTGGCCACCAAGTCTACCTTGACGAG
Organism: Tulasnella sp. 332; assembly: GCA_019632285.1. Classification (NCBI taxonomy): domain Eukaryota; kingdom Fungi; phylum Basidiomycota; class Agaricomycetes; order Cantharellales; family Tulasnellaceae; genus Tulasnella; species Tulasnella sp. 332. The sequence continues at coordinate 185,940 of WSTV01000003.1, read as the reverse complement.
CGCTGGAGCCTGTGGTGGTGCCTACACCTACCAGGTCAGCTCAAGCTAGAAAAAGTCATCCACGGGCTAATACATCACATGTTTAGGCTTGTACGGCTCCAGCCTTTAGCGCGACTGCGAGTTACCCGGCAGGCTCTACTGTACGTCCCTGACACTGCGAGAGTCTGGAGGTGGGCTCTAATTTAGTTTTAATAGGTCTCGTATGGAGGATACCAGTGGTACGCTAGGTGGTTCGCCTCGGGCGCTCCAGTGGGAAGTGATGATAGCAACGCTTGGCGGGCTCTCTTCGCTTGCGGAGGCACTTCTACTGGCTCTACTACAACAAGCAAGATATCTAGCGCGACAACTTCTACGACGAGCAAGGCTTCTAGTCCCACGACAACTTCAACGACGAGCAAGGCATCTAGTACCACGACATCCACAACGAGCAAGGTATCTAGCACCACGACATCCACGACGAGCAAGGTGTCCAGTACCACGACGTCCACGACGAGCAAGCCCACTACCACTAGCACCACTAGTATTTCGAAGGCCACCACCACCACCACCCCGGCGTCCGGAGGTAGCTGCAGCGGCGTCACGGCTTGGAGCGCTTCTGCGACCTACACGGCCGGCCTCGACGCCACCTACAACGGACAACTCTGGCAAGCCAACCAGTGGAACTACGATGAGGTCCCAGGAGGCGCTTCGGGAGCATGGAACCTGCTGGGAACTTGCGCCAGCAAGAGGTCCGTAGCAGCCGCACACGATGGAGCGTTACCGCAGGAGACTGGGTCGGTAGGCAGGAGCGTCAGGTTCGCAAGGGACTAAATATGGTTGTGCATCTAGAAGGTTCTTCGGTAGATATCAGAATGTAATTGCCCGGAGCATATACGATGGCCGCGACCTTTTCGTATCAAGTTAAGTTAGGAAGCGGAAATAAGTTGCAAAGCACCATACATCTGTATCGTCAAATTCCGAGAATCAAACAAATCAGGCAAGCGCGCATAGAATGACTTCAATCAAATCTCGCAACCAGACCCCAATTTAGATGGCTGTATCCAGCTTGAAGGCCTCCCGACTGAGGTGGCAGACGCCCATACTTTTGAACTAAGGGGGAAGAGGGGCAAACACATGGTCGTTTGAGAGATTGGTCCGTCTGAGGCCTTGAGCGGACGAGATGCTGATCAGACTGAAGGTATTTTCGGAGGTAGCCATTTTGTGTGTGTCTTCTGTGGCAATCGGGGCTGATGACACTGGGACCTTTGAGAGCCCAGTGGCACAAGAGCGGATCACGCTCACCCGCGGGAGATGTTTGCCTTTCCCATGCACTCAGCCGTAGAGTTCAATTTGCTCTTACCTCAGCGTTTGCTTTGCATTTATATAACATCGGAACACACAGCTTGAGCCTGAGCTGCCCGGATTGCATGGCCGATCTAATCTCTTTAGTCCTTCAGTCCAAAAAGGCTCTTCAACAATCCGAATCGATTTGCTCATCTGCAAACACCATATCACACCAATCATCTGCGCTGGTGGTCGATCTGTTGGCTACAGATGCCAAGCTCAAGTGGATTTCTGGAGGCGTCGAAGATCAACTCAATGTGAGAGGGGATTGATTGCTCTGGGTTGAGGCTAGGCTGACCTGCTCTCTATTTTCCCGAAGCTCGCCACAAACGCCGCACAGGCTATGGAGAATCAGCGCATAGATCTTCAAGCAAAAGCCACGGTATTTGACTTTTATTTTCATTCATGCGCATAGACCTCATCGTACTCCGCCAGACATGGGACCACGATCGAAATTTACGAGCCCAGGCATTGGAATCTGTTTTGGAGACTTTATCGCGGCAACTCGTACCGCCTTCGTTGCACCAGACCTCTTCCTCCTCTTCTCTTTTTGGTTCTCAACACTCCGGAAGCCCCGGAGACGGCAAGCTGGATGATCGGCCCTTAGCACGCTCATCTGCTGAAGAGGGTGGGTTTATACGCTCGCTTCAGCAGATACGGAAGTTCGAGCACGATTCTCAAGTCATGAATGATCGAACAAAGTGGAAGTCGCTACGAGACTTTGTGGATGAGCGTGGTATAGAAGAGGCGGCCGAAAGGATGGACGCTGATCGAGCAGCATTAGACGTGAGCGCTCCTTCCGCAAAGTAGCTGTTGCATACTGGCGGAAATCACCGCTGATCAAGATTTCAGGTCCTCTTAGGTACTACCTCTTCTTATCCTGATGCTATCCTGAACACAATTGGGCATATTAGATCAAGTCTCTCCTCGACCTCTGTTTTGGGGTCACCTCCGCCTGCCACTCCGTCTATCCCGCCGTCCTCAGCCGTCTCGCCATCAAGCGCACCAAGATCAGGACAACTCCAACAGGCTCTTTCAACCTCTGGAGCTGAATCCCTAGCCCAGGTCATCGAGACTTTACTGGTTCGACAGGACACGCTGAAGACGAATATGGCTAAAAATTTGGAAAGTTTGGCTCTCCATTATGATCAAATGAGCCAGGCTTTGCGAGATCACGGACTTGCAACGGAAACGGAGATCTCGCCCACACTGGTCGTTGGGTCAGCCGAGACGTACAGGGCTGTGACAGTCGCTCCACGTCATCTCCAGCCAAGTGATGTCCAAGTCCATCCGAAAGGAATAGACATGCCTGGGCGCTCTAGGACGATGCCGATATTGGCCGAGGAAGATATGCAAGGTAGGATTGAGATAACCTCGTAAAAGCTCTTAGACGAGTAGCATTGACTGTCCCTCGTGCTAGTTTTCGCTCGTGACGCAGAGGAGCTTCCAGCCATCATCGCCGACATTGGAGGTGCTGCATCTGAAATCAACTCCATCAGGTGAGTCATAGGCTTGACGCCGTCAAACTCTGTACGAACCGAATACCTTTTCGATAGCAATCACTTAGGTGACTTGATGGAAACCCTGAGTGCGTCGTTAGGGAGGCTGCCAGGGGTTATGGACATGCTTGACGCGCTAGCTGAAGACATGCTTGTCAAGATGGATGACCAGAATCGGGTCGAAGTACAAAAGAGGTTTCTATTAGCCATGATGTCAAGCCATCTCACATTCTCTTCATGTCATAGCATGAATCAATCCTTCTTCACGAAGCCCTCAATGCCCATCTTAGCTCCTTCGACCAACTTTCCGAAACCTATCACGCATACCGCCAAGCGTATCTCAGGCTCCTCTTAGAGATGGATCGGCGCAAGAGGAGTCGAGACGCTATGGAGGAATTGGTCAGTGACATGGTGGAGCGATTAGACCAGATGCGGGACGGTTAGTGCACACGTTAATTCTTACATCCAGCATGTGCCTACTTACGAGGATCGTTCTGATAGAGGAGCTTTCTATGCGTGAGCAGTTCTTCATCGACCAAGGCCCATTCCTCCCAGATGATCTCTGTCCGTTTGTGGGAGATCAACCAGGCCGGTGGGCCGTTACTGTGAGTGATGAGACGCTGCTCGATCTGCAAGAGAGTGTGCTGGCAGAGGTGAGCTTCGATGCTGAATGAAGTCGGTATCTGTCTGACATAAGTTGGTCTCAGGCACGACAAAATCTCGCTAGTCCTGCGGATGACGTACCACCCATGTCAATATGAGAATTGAATTTCATATATTGTATTGTGAACAGTCTGGTAAATTGTTTCGATCGGATCGAGGGTTTGTCCTACATGACCTCCGTCGTCCCACGCTGAGATCTCCGTATGTGGTTGAACTTGACCATCCCTCAAACGCGCTTGTCAACAAGCGAATGGCTCCAAAGCGACCCGCACCTTCTGCCTCAACATCTACGCCCAAAGCAAAGAAAACCAAGTCATCGGCTTCGAGTGGCCAACAGACCATTGCTTCGTTCTTCACCTCCCCAAACGGCAAAGTAGCTCCAACGCCGAAGGCTAGCCCCACAAAGAGCGTGGGGACTGTCAAAACGAACTCAATGATGAACCACCTGCGGAGCAACGGTGCTTTTAAGGGGAAAGGGGAAATGGTGGAAGTCGAGATAGTCGACTTTGTCGACGATGACGATGGGTCGGACTGTGTTGAAGTCGACGCGAATGTGCGAGCCGACAGGGAATCGAAAGAGCAGACCAAGCTAGAGGCTCTTTCACACAGCTCGCGAAAGAATGCCGGTGGTGCGGGATCTTCTACAGCAAGGTTCACGCTATCCGAACAACTTGAAACTCCGAAAACGATGGCCTTTGGCACACAATCCCTTAACACCACCCATCTCACTTATCCGGACCTGGCATGTGATCCTTTAATTTTAGACGTATCGCAGTGTCCGTGGACGAATGGAAAACCCGCTCCCTACTCCTTCTTGGCCCACGCATTCGTTGCTCTGACCGCCACTCGATCCCGCATCCTATTGGTCAACATCTTAGTGAACACCTTGCGACATATTACTTGGCATGATTCGACATCACTACTAGCCACGCTATATCTCCTTTCTAACTCCATCTCTCCAGCGTATATGCCAGTTGAACTGAATATCGGGCCAAGTATCATCTCGAAAGCACTACAAAGCGTGTCAGGCCTTTCCAGTGCTGCGCTCAGAAAGTTGTACGTTGTTCTCATCCCAATCTCGCTTTCGGACGCTGAGCTCGCGATTCAATGAATATAGATACCACTCCCTAGGGGACGCAGGCGATGTTGCATTCGAAGCGAAGTCTTCCGTCAGGACACTCATTCCTCACCCTCCCCTGCTTATCAAGGGTGTATATGATTCGCTCCTACGCATTGCGCACTCCAAAGGCAACGGCGCCGCCAAGCAGAAGCAGTCCATCGTCGAGAAGCTCCTCGTGGCTTCTAAGGGCGAGGAGCCACGATACCTCGTCAGAACGTTCGCGCAGCATTTGAGAGTAGGCGCGGTGAGGACGACGATGATATCAGCTCTGGCGAGGGCCTTGGTCTTGACGCGGCCAATCAGCACACCACCTCCTGACAACTCGCAGTATTTCGTGAAGCCTGAACTACTCAACCAGGTTCGGCCATTACCTGTTGATGGGAAGAAAAAGGCCGGAAATGTTGATAATGCTCGGGAGGATATCAAAGAGGTGTTCATGCGAGCCGAAGCATTGCTTAAGGGTGTGTTTGTCAAACATCCCAACTACGAACACATCGTCAAAGCCATCCTAGAGCATGGTTTTGATACGCTGGCTGAATATGTCCCGTTGACAGTAGGTACGCTGATCCAGCACACTGCGTCTTTCTAATGGCAAGCTTCTGACTTGTATCCCCAGGTGTTCCACTGCATCATACTTTAGGTTCACCCACTCGATCATTGGATGAGATATATGAACGACTCGACGAATTACCATTCACCGCGGAGTTCAAGTACGACGGCCAAAGAGCACAAATACACGCGACTCGTGGCGAAGGTGGTGGAACTAAGCACCGAGTTAGCATATTCAGTAGACATCTCGAGGATATGACAAGCAAGGTGCGTATGTACCATGTCTGAATTATACAATTCTACTCACCGATCCTTCAACGCAGTACCCAGATATCATCTCTCTTGTGCATCGAATATTCGAAAGGTCTCCTGAAATCACCTCCTTCATCATGGATGCCGAGATCGTGGCCATAGACCCGTCGACAGCAGAGGTCAGGTCCTTTCAGGAGCTGTCGAACCGCCCCAGGAAAGATGTCAACCTGCATAACGTCAAGGTGGTCGTTTGCGTCTACTTGTTTGACCTCATGTATCTCAACAACATTGTGAGTCTAAGGCAAGTCAATGCAGGATAAATGTGTTGATTCTATAACTCCAGATACTGTTAGAAGAACCGTTTCGGCGGCGTCGGGAACTCCTGAGGCAGAGTTTCCCTCCGCTGTTGCCTGAGGATAAGTTCACCGCCAGTCTGAAGCATGTGGAAAGTTGTGAGAGTGAAGAAGGGCGGGAAGTTGTAGAAGAATTCTTCCAGAGTGCTGTCAACAGCAAGTCAGAAGGACTTATGATCAAGGTGTGCCACTGATTACCCAATTGCTGCAGAGGATTATTGGCTGAGATACTGTCAGCTCTTAGATAGCGGCGAGATCATCGAAGAAGAGGATGGGGATGTTCATACAGACCTCTTGCGACAAACTGAGCCCCCTACTTCGCCGAAGAAGGGCAGGGGCAAAAGGAACAGAAAGCCATTGCCAGCATCCTATGAGCCTGGTGCGCCTACTATTTTCCTCTATCCCTCTTATCACGGCGTTCATTTTGGAGGCAGACAAACGAACGTCAGCCTGGCTGAAACTCAAAAAGGACTACGTCAAAGGACTTGGCGACTCATTTGATCTCGTACCAGTCGGCGCTTGGCATGGGAACGGTCGCAAGGCCAGGTGGTGGAGTCCAGTGCTTCTGGCCATTTGGGATTCACAGAAGGACTTGCTGGTCGCTGTGTGCAAGGTAGGCAGGGATGCCACCCAGCCGTTGAAGCCTGTGCTAAGGATCTCATATGTAGTGTATGTCCGGCTTCACGGATGCGTTCTATCAGGTTAGTTGATCGGCATCTGCACTCGTTCAATACAACTACTAACATACCTTCGCTCAAAGTCTATGGCGACACGTTATAAAGAGGGCTCAGAGCTCTGTGCACGACAGCCCTTCAAGAATATTCCTGTCGAGTACGGAGGTGACCTTGTGAACTTTTCCTTGTTTGCTTGGATGGAAGCTAACATTTTGTATGCCATCCCATCGTCTTAGATTTGGTTCCATCGGTGTACTTCAATCCCACAGAGGTTTGGGAGTTGCAAGGTGCAGATATCACCATTAGCCCCAGATCTCTAGCTGCCCTTGGTCACATCTCAGATCAAAGAGGCTTGAGGTATAGCTTTCTGATAGAAACAAAGAGATGTCACTTATCTGACATGGGATGCTGCGCCTTAGCATCCGCTTTCCCCGATTCATCCGCATACGCGAAGACAAGAAAATTGAAGACGCAACCGGCCCAGAAGTGCTCGCCGACATGTATAAGAAGCAGGAGTCGCGGGACGGAAAGAAGAAGGAGGCTGTAACAGGAGGTGTGGATGAAGGGGACCTTGTCGATGTAGACCTGGAGGAAGAGCAAAGCGAAGAAGAAGATTTTTGACATGTTGTTAACTCTAAGCATATTGTGATTCGTTGCCTACGAGCCGTATACTGCGGGTGAATAACGAAAAAGACCCATAGTCTGTGGTCCTTTTCGGGGGATATTGAATTAGGGCGTAGAATTAGAAGACATTACGAGTTAGGCTGGGAACAAACAAGCCCTCTTAACGCGCCCATCTTTCACGCAATCGCCATCGTTTTGTGCCCCTCAAGAATCGGGATATCATTCGCTTGCCGTAAGTAACCTCCTCTCTTGCTAGCGAGAACGGCCGCTACACAATGTGATTGCTAATCCCAGCCTACCGAATCCAATACCCCTAGTACTGACTTGGCCATGACATCAACAGGAGAGCCTGGATCTCCCCCTCGTCCTCCCGTGATGAATCCAGTCTCAGGAACAACTATAGATACGTCGGCGGGTGCTCTTGGCCTGCACCACCAACCGTCGACACGGTCTGATACCCCAACGTCGCCTTCTTCTGACGGGGAACATGAGGAACCATCCAAGGGTCTCCTCACAAAGGCCTTCGATAAGCTCAGTAGGAGCAAAACCGGCTCTAAGAGCGAGAAGAAGCCTAGTGATGGCAGCACGAAACCCAAGCGAGTCAGCATGACAGGCATATCCAGAAAGGGTCGCAAGAACAGCCCGCTGGACGGGGCCGGCAGCATTACACCGAGCACGGATCTCCAAGCTGGTACGTGATTGTCCCCTGTATTACACATTGTCCACTTCTTGAGCTCCTTGCTGCAGCTGGACCCCGCGTTGCGGTTACGAGCCCGGTGGAAGAGGCACCTGCGGCTGCGTCGGCGCAGGTAGATCAGCCTCACACACTTTCGCGTTCGGCTTTCGGCGGTCTGGGTGGTACATTCAAGGGGGACGGTTCGGTCAGCAGTACATTATTCTGATTTACGCTCTCGGATGACTCACAGCATCGCCTATCTGGCCGCGCGTTCCAGATGCGCATGGGAACCCAACCTTTGATACAAGCACTACAGTCCATTCCATGGGACGAAGATAGGGATGATGAAGCCGTCTCGACCGCTTTGCGGCCACCAATCGGCAGTCGCCATGATTCTGGCCTTTCCAGTGGAAGCGAAGACGAAGATCCTCAGAGCAGAAGAGGTACTCATCACTCGTCTCTCCCCTGTATATGCTGCGATGTCTGATCTTCCCTCATCTAAAAGACTTCCTAGCTTCGTCAATTCATGCCATCCATAGGCCCGTTGCACGAGCCCGTCGAACACCAATGCCTGCTAGAGCGAAGAATACGGCTCCTTCGGGCTATTTTTCGGCCCCGAGCGATTCTGATGCACTAACTGAAGAAGACGACGACAACGGGGGCGACGTTGAGGACGAAGAAATGGACGAACAACACGAGGATATGGTATTGAAGTCAATGCACCTACCCAAGGTTGCGGGCGTCGCGGCCGGTATCCCACCCCAGCAACAGGTCCTGAACGAAGCAAGCCTTCCACTTGAGGCGTCCACCTCGGGCGCGACTATCAGCCCCAACACACAAATCACGACGTCGAGGCTCACATTGGGCACTCAAGGTGGTGATAATATGACCAACATTCGTATGCGACGAAAGGCCCGTCTAGCTCATAAGCTACAAGACGTATTCAACCTACGACAAGTAGAGGAGGTGATCGCAGAGATGCCTTGCTGGCTCCTACGAAGTGTCTTACTCCAGGGATATATGTACGTGACGACGAAACACTTGTGCTTTTTTGCGCACATGCCGGCACGGGAGGATCAGGTGTTGAAGTCGGGATCACTGAGCAAGAAGGCATCGCGTACGAAGATGTGGAACAAGCACTGGTTTGTGTTGAAGAATGATGTGTTGAGCTGGTATTCTTCGTCTGCGGTAAGTTGAATGTATACAAAGCTCTACTCCCTCCAACTCAAGGATGTGTCAAACTATTTTTAGGACCCTTATTTCCCTCATGGCAACGTCGACCTTCGATACGCAACCTCCTGTGACAGTGTGGGAGAGAAGGATTTCAAGTTGAGGACCACGCAGAAGAGCGTTCATCTTTCAGCAGACTCAGTTCCAAGTCGGGATGAGTGGGTGAAGGCAATCAAGAAGGTCATGTTCAAGGCGCAAAATCTCGGAGATAGCGTGAAGGTGGGCCTATTAGTTAATTTTCAACGGAAAGACGCCTCAATTCTTATGGTGCCACAGATCGCTCTTCCTTTCTCTGCTATCTTGGACGTCGAGGTCTCAACAGCAATGGAATTTAGCCATATGATTGAAGTCAAGGTTCAGGACAAGGACGACTACTTCGCCAGCGATTCTTACTTCTTCACCTACTTCCAAGACCTCGACGCGGCTGTCAAACAGATAAAGGACGCTCTGACGCACTACAGGGCAACAATGGCCGATACAGATGTGCTGAGCACGGCTGGAGGCTCTATCATTCCACCAAGCACTACCATCAGAGACACGACCAGAGCCGTCGCTGCAACGATGGCAGGTAGTGAAGGCCCTCTTAGCACATCGCCGCTGGCTATGCATTTCCCATCTCCCGCTCCTGCTCCCGCGGCGATCACATCCAGGTTCGGAGGGTTTACATCTCTGCTTAGTTTGGGAAGTCGGGCAACAGTTCCATCTCCAGCGTCTTCTAACACGATTCTCAGCGGTGAAGCCCCAAGGCGTAAGTCTGAGGCGGGTGAGGACTTTACGCATGTCAACATCGGAACGGGCCAGAGCTCTCCACCTCCCACCAAGGCTTCAGGACGATCGGACACGACTGGCGCCATAACGCAGCGATCCGTAGATCCGACCACTCCTACACCCCAGAGCCCGAAATCATTTCCTCAAGTGAACCATCGCTATCCGCCAGTCTCGTCGCACCAAGAGCTTGGAGAATATAATCGAATCTCCGTCTCAGATGCGCAAGGTCGGCCGGTCCCAGAAGCAACGTCGCTGCTAGGGGGTGTCGTTCCTCACTGGTTGAAAAGCGCGCCAAAGAATACATTAAAGATGTTCAGCTCCACCTCCGCAGCAGGTGCAGGCAGCGATTCGGACCCCGAGTCAACGCCACGAATGAGCGGTGATATCATTGACGCGCAGTCTGCCACCAGTCATTCCTCGGATGGACACCATGCGATGGGTTTCTCGATGATGGAAGCTCCTGCACTAAGCTCCCCTGGAGGGAACGGTGGAAATGAGAAACTGGACTCCGAGATCGTAGCCAAGTATAAAAGGCACTTCGCACTAGATGAGAAAGAGCAGTTGCTGGGATGTGAGTTGATTTCTGTAACAAACACACACCCTTGTTAAACATCGTTATCTCTGCTAGACTTCCCCGGATATATGGTCAGAGTGTTGCCACTATACGGCCGCATCTACATCTCCACGAACCATTTTTGCTATCGGTCATCTCAGCCATTGCGGAAAACTATGGTGCGTCTACTGGTTGCAGACACAAAATCGAGCTCTTATTGTTTATCTTCCAGATGAATATTCCCTTGCTCGACATATTATCTGCAGAGAAGTGTCGGGCCTTTCGCTTCGGTCACCATGGCTTATGCATCGTCATTAAAGCTCACGAAGAGATCTTCTTTGAGTTCAACTCGACTGAACGTCGCACCTCCTGCATGGCACTATTGCAATCCGCCCTCGACGAAGCTCAGCGTCGTCTTCAGAAGGGCGATCTCGATCCAGTTAGTCAGTCAAAGCAGGACGCCTTAATACTAGAAGAGTTGGAGCCAACAGGTTACATGGGCGACTCATCGGATGGATCAGATTTGCCCATTCCTCGTGGAGAATCGGATAACCTTCCTGCAGTTATGTTCACATCCGACTCTGCATCTTTCTTGGCGTTCAAACCACAAGAACCGTTGCACATTACCTGTCTTACCATTGGCAGTCGTGGAGACTGTCAGCCGTACATTGCCTTGTGCAAGCGGCTTCAGCAAGACGGACATACGTGTCGCATTGCGACGCATGTGGAATACAAAGACTGGGTCGAAGGCGTGAGTGAAATTCGATCCAACCCCACCTAACTACTATGATTAACCTCGATCAATAGCACGGCATCCAATTCACGGCTGTTGGAGGCGATCCCGCAGAGCTCATGCGTATCTGCGTTGAAAACGGCATGTTCACGTATGGCTTCTTGAAGGAGGGCTTGTCAAAGGTAGTTAACGCAGAATCTCGGCTCTTCACTACAGCCAACTGATCCACTATCTCATCTCTAGTTCCGAGGCTGGCTAGACGACCTATTGGCAACGTCTTGGGAGGCATGCCAGGGAACCGATTTGCTGATTGAGAGCCCAAGTGCAATGGCCGGCATTCATATCGCGGAAGGTCTAAGAATTCCGTATTTCCGTGCCTTTACGATGCCATACTCGCGGACGAGGGCCTACCCGCATGCCTTTGCTGTTCCGGAGCGCAAGGTGAGGTCGTTTTCGTAGTGCGTATGCACCAAATTATTAACTGGTCTGCATCCTATAGATGGGGGGCTCATATAACTATATGGTGAGACACAATGAACAAGCTTTAATGTACTCATGTCACTAACACCCTTCGTTCTTTCTTGTTACCAGACTTATGGTGACTCAAATCTTTTTTACCATAGGCTTAACAGCAGCTTTTGACTCAACCTTCTATCGTAGTCGCTTTTGATCAGGTTTTCTGGAGAGCCATATCTGGGCAGGTCAATCGCTGGCGCCGGAACGTCATGGGCATTGCCGGCACGACTTTCGATAGACTAGAGCAACACAAAGTTCCTTTCCTTTACAACTTCAGTCCAACCGTCGTCCCGCCGCCGCTGGACTGGTACGAGTGGATTAGAATCACTGGATACTGGTTCCTCGATGATCCCGACGACAACAAGACCAAGAAGTGGACTCCTCCAGCAGACCTCGTCTCATTCATCGACTCTGCCCATGCACTCGGCAAGAAGGTTGTTTATATTGGGTTCGGAAGCATTGTCGTATCAGACCCAGAGGCGATGACTCGTGCAGTAGTCGAAGCAATCGAGCTGAGCGGGGTTTATGCGATCCTGTCCAAGGGCTGGTCAGATCGACTGTCAGCCAAGAAAGCCGATGGGCACCCTGAGGTCCCCGAGATCAAACTACCTCCTCAAATATATTCCATATCATCCATACCGCACGACTGGCTATTTCCCAGGATAGATGCCGCATGTCATCATGGCGGCGCGGGAACCACAGGGGCCAGTCTGCGAGGTGGGCTGTGACCTTGGTTACCTGACTCAAGGGTGCACTAACGATATCACAAATCGATTGTCTAGCCGGATTGCCCACTATCATCAAACCGGTGGGTTGCGAATTGTCTATGACACCCAGAAACTAGCCTGACCCATCCCCTTATAGTTCTTTGGCGATCAGTTCTTCTGGGCGGACCGCGTCGAGGCCTTAGATGTTGGATCGAGCGTGCGCAAGCTGACGGTGGACCATCTTACAACGGCCCTCAAGGCTGCAACTACAGACCTCAAGCAGATCGAGAAGGCGAAGTTGCTGGGACAGAAGATAAGAGCAGTATGTCCCCTTTCGTGTGTGCCTAGTTCCTTCAAAGGCTAACAAGAATGAAACCTCCGCAGGAGAAGGGAGTAGACAACGCTGTGGAAGCCATCTACCGCGACCTCGAGTATGCACGGAGCCTGATCAAGCAACCGTCCGTGCCCGAGGAGTCGCATGGTGAGGTTGATGTCGAGATCACTACCCCGAAGACCACGCCCGACAACTCGATTGAAAGCTCAGGCAACGGTTCCGCCAAGAGCGACTGGGACATGCTCTCTGGATCTGAAGGCGGGCTCGATCGCTCTCGCGTACCACACCCATCGCGCCATGGCCTAAACGCAGAGGCTTCCTCACCAACACCCATGTCAGTGAAACGCTCAAGCATCACTGGCGCGTTCAACGCTCTCTCATCTGCCATTCCCGGGTTAAAGAGGGCAAACTCATCTGAGGATCATTCTCGCTCATGAGTAAGGAGAGAGAGAGGCTTCACGAAATCGCGCTGAACTCTCTGTTTCAAGACTTTTTGACTAGTTGCATAGATATTCCATTAACCCCATCATCCTCTGTGGTCGCCTCACTCATCCTTTACTGTTCTATATGTAAATATCCTCATGACGAATACACCTAATGATCATCATAAGCTCCAATATCAAATCTCCAAAAAAAATCATGCATTGCTATAGACCGAATAGACTAACTACAACTGAAAAAATCTCCCATAACGCATGTTGTTACAATCAATACACGAAAAATCGTCTATCCTCGTGGAAACGAGAAAGAAATAGCCACCAGGCCCTCTGGTCCCATCCGGTTTCAGACGGAACCACCGCTGGTCACTTGAGTCGCATGGACGTGGATATGCCCTGGTTTCGCCACGGTGGTGCAGATCTCGATGTTGTTCAACCACTTGTCTTTGAACACCTCCTCGATGAGGATCCTACGGGCCGGCAAGGGCTCAAGCATCTTCCTCAACAGAGGTCGACAGGCGCGCGGAGAGAGATTGTTAATCGTCGCGGGGCAGTCTACATGATCTACGGTCTTGGTCTGCGTGGCGGAGACGTACGCGGAGTAGAGCGGGTCGGATAGCTGGGCGACTCGCCAGGGGAGCTCTTGAAAGTGCAAGCAATAGTAGACAATGCCGCATGCCCAAATGTCGACGAGGCGAGCATCATAGTCTGTAGAAACAGAAATTCGGACCAATACCAAAGAGGAGGTGAGACAAAGAGTCGTTTTTGAAATAGAGAAGAGGAGAATTGATGAATGAATCAACTTACGCTTGGTCGCAAACTGTTCCGGAGCTATGTACGGCTCGCTCCCGCACAGGCCCGTCGACATGTGTACGGTCTGCTCCCAAGGCAGACGGTAGACAGTCGAGGCGCCATAATCACCAATCTAACACGAACACCATGAAAAAGACGAGGGGGAACATGATGGAGGAGACCAACAAGGGATTCAGGATTGAAACTCGATGCGATTTTAGGAATGGTTTGAACTCACCTTGAGCTGGCCTTTAGCGTCGAAAAAGATGTTTTCGGGCTTGATGTCACGATGGGCGACACCTTGACTGTGCAAGTACCCGAGACCCGTCAAGATCTTTATAGGGGATCGATGTAAATCCGCTTTCAGGGGGTTGCACCAAAACACCAAAAAAGCAGAAAATGTTTGTAATGACCTGCTTGAACGAGCATTCCACCTCGCTGGGACTCATCCCCCCGCGCTTGATGGCCGCGTACAGGTCACCTCCGGGACAGTACTCCATGACCTCACACCAATTCTGATGCTCATCTTGGACGAGGTCCACGGTCTCGACGACGTTCGGGTGATGCAATGTGGAGCTGATGCAGAACTCGGCAGTGAGCTTCTTGACGTAGTCCTTCTCCGTCTCGTTCTTGCGCCTCTTTCGGAACTCCTGGATTCGACGAACATCGAGGTTAGATATTTGAAGGAAAGCACTGGGGGAGAAGTTGAAACGGCCATGGTGGCAACGCACCTTGACGGCATACAGCTTCTCCTCCTTGCGATCCCACTTGTGCGCCAACCTCACGACGCTGGTTGCACCTTTCCCGATCGCCGCCTTCTCGCAGACACCGTACTTCTTCGACAAACTGGCCGTACTATCGCCTCCAACGCTGGACGCACCTCTCGACCTCGGCCTGGGCAAGCTCTCTGGTCCGCTCGTCGTGTACCCAGGTTGACCGGCGTTGATGATCTCGCCAGCGACCGAGGATGAATCGGATTTGCGACTGGACGCTGAGCTCTTCCTCGCCAACTTGGGCCCGCCGGTGTTGAGTAGGTCCTTGAGGTTGAACCTTTGACCGGGCCCATGATCACGACCGTCGTTTGAAGCTGCTCGGGCGGATGAGGGAGGCTTGGGGTGGACATCGCCTCGCGAGGGACGAAGGGCTGCATACGAGGCATCGTTCATCGGATCGGAACGGTCCCGCGCTGCGGGAGAGTTAGGTACGGTGGAGCCGCCTCGATCGGTGAGCGCTGTCAAACCGATCGAGGACAACGCGCCCCTCGCATGCTCGGTACTGTCAACTGCGCTCCCCCCTCCTGCGCCTCCTCCTGCACCGCCCCCGAACATGCGTTTAAACGCTCCACTCGCCCTCTTGACCGACGCATCGGATTTACTTCGAGCAGGCTTGACCGTGGGCTGGACGTCGTGAGGGTGAGGGTGAGGTTGAGGTGGGGCCGCTGGGGGAGGGGCGAGGGGTGTGTTGGCTCTGACGTGCGAGAGGTCGGCTGGCCTCTGCCAGTCGGTTGGCTCCGGAACCTTGGGGAACGGCGCGGACGATGCCGCAGACGATGACGGTTTGCGAGCCTGTTGGGGTAACGCCTTGGATGAAGCGACGCTGCCGTTGGTCGATCCTACGATGGTCGTCGCCGCAGAGGTCGGGGAAATGGGATGATGGTTATGATTGGGATGAGATATAGCGGGTTCCTTGCTGTTGTTATTGCTCTCGCCCTCTTCGGTTCCAGCTGTCGGTCCCGATGATGATGCGGACGGTGCTGATGTCGGTGTTTGAGCCATAGCTGAGGCGAGGAGAGAGGATTGGAAGGTTTGAGTGGTTGCTCAAAAGGAGCACTGGTGGTGGAGTGAAGGGTGATATGGTGGTGGTAGGAGGAAATGGGAAGGCTTTGTAAAAGGGATGCCTTTTGAGCGTAAATAGGAGAGTAGGCCAGAGTCAGTCAAATCAGAGCGGCTAAGCGCAGAGGCTGGCAGACAGACAGGCAAGGGGTAACACAAGGACAAGTTCAGTCAGGCCAGACCGAAAAAATGATGAATCGTAAGGTAAGCGTGATGGAAGACTCTAGATCGTCGGTGGGGTGGTGAGGGGAAGCGTGGTTCGTTGGGTTCGTTGGGACTGGGGAGGGGGCGTTTGGGTGCTTTGGATGCTTGGGAGGACGTAAAAAAGTCAAAAAGTCGGGACAAAGGATCCAGTATGTCGTTCCAGGCGATCGCAACAGAAGTAAATACAACCGGCGGATATATATAACAAAACAATCTGACTGGCCGATTGTCGCAAACCTAAGAGTGTGATGTTGCATCGTGCTCACTCTGATTGGGTCCTCGACTGAGCGACTTGTGCGCTGACTAAGCAAATGTTCCACTTATTACGCGACATTCCATCGTGTACAAATAAATCCATTTGTATTAGACTGCATATGTCTATCATAGTATACAGATAAGCGGAGTTCTCTGTCTCCAGAAGACTAAAATGTTAACTAGGCAATCTCCACGGAGATCAGACACGCGTCGGGATTGCGAAGTCCTAGCCGGCTAACCCCAGTGATCGCAATCGGGACCAATTGAAGGTAGAATATGTTCACATCCTGGGAGGATTCAATGTCTTATCCCCCTTGCTTATGTCAGAACGTTACAGCCATCATCAAATTTGCTAGGGCGTGTGTAGTCGGCCCCGATTGGAATCACTGCCCATCACTCATCAGGTGCGCGCACGAGCAGAGCTAACACACTCTTCATCCCACCCTAACGACTATTCTTTTCCTTAGCCACCCCTAACCCACTAGCGCACCATGAATCTCCGAATGCAAAAACGTCTCGCGGCGTCCGTCTCAGGTGTCGGTAAGCGAAAGATCTGGCTCGACCCCTCAGAGCAGGCTGAGATCAAGACCGCCAACTCCCGCGCCAACATCCGCAAGCTCATCCGCGATGGCCAGATCGTCATCAAACCCCAGGTCGTCCACTCTTCCGCTCGCCATCGCATGTTCATGGAGGCCAAGCGTAAAGGCCGTCACTCCGGTCCTGGAAAGCGCAAGGGTACTAGGGACGCCAGGATGCCGTCCAAGCTCTTGTGGATGAGGAGGCAGAGAGTCCTCAGGAGATTGTTGAGGAAGTATAGGGAGATGGGCAAGATCGACAAGCATCTGTAAGTTCAGTTCTTGCGTGGTAGCCCTCTCATCACGCCTGCAGCTCTGAATGCTCATATCGATACTTGAATTTTTCAACACAGCTACCACTCTCTCTACCAGAAATCCAAGGGTAACGTCTTCAAGAACAAGCGTGTCCTGATGGAATACATCCACAAAGCCAAAGCCGAGAAGAACCGCACGAAAGTCCTCTCAGATCAGCTCGAGGCACGGAAGAACAAGAGCAAAGTCAGTGATATCACTCCTTCGTTCATAATATGCATCATTTCGAATCTTCTTATCCCTTTTCACAGGCGCTACGGGAACGCCGCACACAACGATTGGCAGAGAAGCGGGCGGGCGTGCTCGCTGTGGAGCACGAGGCACCCAAGGAGTAGACTTGTCATCTCTATTCCTTCGTTATTCGTCGCCATCTTCGTCTCCTCGCTATCGTCGTCGTCGTCACTCTATCGGGCCTTCCACTCCACACTCTCCCCAGCATTATTCCCTAACCACTGCACACAAGGCTGCATGCCAATTGTATATATTCCTTCCCGGATATACGGTCCGAACCCTTGCAAACTTCCCAACCAGCGTCTGGTAGTGTATTTTTGTGGATGTGTACAAATGACATGCAGTACCAAAAGCACTCCATAACATAAATGAGGGGGCCTCGGTAATCACTACTTTTCGAATCACAACGTATCTAGCTACCTCGAGCACCACCTACATCTACACCGGAGCGTCGTAATGCTTGGAGAATATCCGCTTGGAGAAACTTCCGAATGTCTCTTCCTCTGAGAGGACCTGAGACGTATCAGGCTGCATGAACAATGCGAACGTCTCTGTAGCAGTAACATCATTCCGTAATTGTCAGCATACCTTCTTCCTTCAACCACGATCCTAATCAAGACGCACCTCTCGATATCTCATCCGCACCAGCCGTCCACGACCCCGGCGACACGAGATGCGGCGTCGCCCTCAGCCGTCCAGCGGTACACAACTCCAACGCTTCCCCGGTTTGAAAAGCCAACGCGTCCGGTGGAATTGAGGCCTTCTTAACCTCCCCGCCTCGCGTGTGGATGTACAACCCTGCGTCAGGGCTAGGTGATGGAACCTCTTCCACCACATCCGATGGAGAGGGTGGAAACGAGGTTTGGTGTTTTAGATACATGGCAGAGCAGAGGCCCGTAAGCATACTGTCTTATGAAAGGAAAGTGTCAGGTATTTGGGTAATAAAGCACGGCGATGAAATCAATTAAGCCTACTATCGAGATGCGTCCCACACCACTCGGATAGCGATGGGGCACCGTCATCCGGTTTCTTGGGAGGGTAATAGTGAAGCAAGCGCGCCTTGGTCGTCTGGGATGTCGATAAAAGGCTCGCGAGCGATATCGATTGATCTGAGAGGTGCGAGGATGCTGAGGAGGCTCATTCAGCATATGCTTTGATCGTCATAGAAAAAGATCCGCTAACCGAACGTCTGGCACGCAGCGGCCAGCTCACATCCGACCTTGAATATGAATCTATTACCACATCCCCGGTCAGCTCATATCTTATGGAAAGCCACAAATAGTCCCAGAAGCTCACTTGCCAAGGTCCTTGAACGCGTCCTCGAACTCCTCGACGCCTTTCTCATTCGCTTCCGGCCAGATATTGCTCCTATAGTACTCCGGAAACTGACGCTTCAGCTCCTCAGGCACCTTGGGATCGTCCACGATTGGGTTCGCGTAGAAGCTACCCTTCATGGTGTCGGGCTTTCCATTCATGATCTCTCGCCCATGGCTCCATCCGAAGCTAACAACGGAAAAAGAGAAATCGATGAGTCCAAGTGAGAAGTCAATCCTGGCGCCCACCGTTAAAGAAATTCACATACCAGTATTTGCTCCCCTCGTCAACGTACTTATCCTGTGTGCCTTGAGGCAGCCTCCCAAAGCGCTCCGCGAGCAAGAGGAGTCGCCGCCTCTTGAGCTTGTAGTCAGCTGGCAGGTCAGTGACGATCAAAAGGCCGAGGCATTCTGGATCGCTCCCGAACGCCTTCTCGATTGCGGGTGCTAAAGTCTCTGGTCGAGAGACGAGGTCGGCGTAGCTGATAATCACTTCTCCTTGCGACATTGTCCGGATAGGCTTGAATGCGGGCAGAGTGAGTAGGGGAGCGGACCGGGCTATTTATCTCAGTAATGCTTACCAGAAGGCGTCTCGAATTCAAAACTGGTTTGATGAGAGTGCTAGTAGTGCTATGGCGGTAATGCTCGAAGACAGGGGCGAAAGGAGCAATGCGCCTAGTGGCAAGTGAACGAAACATGGAATTTGAAAGAGTGAGTAACATCTCTAGAGCGAAGTTTTTAAACGTAAAAGTAATTCACTAAGAGACACGTCAAAAGACGAAGGAATCCAGATGGTCAGGGCGTGATGGAAGCTCAAGTCCCGCTCGCTTGAACCCAAGCCAAGAAGTCAGCATACAAATGTTTATCTACTCATGAACTGCTTACAAACTTGTAGCTTTGATACGCGAATACTAGTTGGACATATGTTAGCGACACATATGATTCCATCAGATCCTGCTTTTGGTGAACTCCAGAGCGGCTATGAGCCAAGTGGCATCAGAGAGACGACGAACACGATTTTCTGAGAAGTCTTTGTGTCGACACTGAGTCCCCCCGTTAGATAGGTTCTATTGGCCAGCATGTGGTGCTGCCATGTGCAACGCTTCTTTCTGTATCGGGGTCTTGAGGTTGGCAAGGTCCCCTTTCCTTTCAACAGTATCATAGGGGGTGCTAATGAAGCGTGAGAGGTCGTCGAGTTTCCGTGTGGAGTTCCTTCACGATCATCTTCTCCCCGAACGCGAACCTCGTGCGGATCTTCACGCTACATCTCAGTCAGACCACGACTCTTGAGAAATCCACAAATAACTCTGGAGTAGTTGATATGTTGTACAAGCCATTACTGATTGTCGGGACCGCCACGACCCTCATCGTATCCACTTCTGCTCTGCCCGCGGCCCAGCAGGCCCTAGCTCAACGTGTGAATATCTTGCAAGGAAATGATGACGGCTGGGCTGAAGCAAACATTCGCCAGCTGTATTTTGATCTCCAGTCAATGGGCCACAACGTATCAATACTCTCCTGTGGATTTTGCAACTCTGCTAATATACCCCGTATTCTAGACCATGATTTCATCTCCGGCCTATGATCAAAGTGGGCGAGGAAGCCTTGATATGCCCCTAGAGGCATGTTAAATGCATCCACCTCTCGATCTGCGATGAGCTCACTCTACGTCTCTTCCCTGAAAGTAGAGGATCGTCCCTGTCCTTCTCAGACCAGCACATTATGGCAGCGTCCCAGCATTCAAGTCATCTATCGGGCACAATGCTACCGATAGTGAGATCGCTGTTATGATCTTTTCGTTATCCCCTATAATCGCTCAGACACTACGACTCTATGGTTACAGGTCGTCTCAACTACGTGGCTTCGTTCCCCGTGACGGCGATGAGACACGGTCTACAAAACCTCGCGCTTCCCATCCTCGGATGCAATCCTGACATTGTAGTGTCTGGTCCGAACGTTGGAAGTAAGGGATGCCTCGTTCATGCAAATTTCTTCCCCTCTGACCAGACAATGCTCATATTCCAGGCAATATTGGATCCAAAGACCAGTTCTCTGGGACGCTGTACGTCGCAGCCAATCATGAGATCTCATTAAATTTATCCTTATACGCTGTGGTCGGTTGTAAGTGGAGTAGCAGCGGCCGCAGCTGTTTCGTTTGGAATACCGGCAATTGCATTCTCTGGTGCTCACAGCACTAAGAGGTACGTTTATTAGCCTTTTAATTATAGTTTTACAACCGCTTGCTTACTGGAACTCGGCACATAGACCATACACCGAGTTGCAGCCTGGCGATGTATCTCATCTTTACTCTGCGCTTTCCATGAAAGTACTCTCACAGATCTTGGCTTCCGGTGCGCCCTATCTCCCAGCCAACACGTTCTTAAACGTCAACTTCCCCATGCCATCCACCGAATGCACTGCTGTGCCACAGTACAAATTCATCTTGACGACGTCGCGCCCACTTCCATCCGACAAGGCGATTACATGTGACGGCACAACCATTCCCGACGAGGTTACGGTTGCCGCTACAGGGTGCAGTGTCTCCATCACTGCTATGACGGCCGAGACGATGTTGAAGATCAAGTCGGACGTCTCAGTGGATGTGCAGGATGAGGTTCGGGCGAAGCTCGCCCCTCTTTTGAGTTGCTACACCACGTAGCGTGATTCGTGTCTTAAATTATCTCCATCTGACCAGATCTTGTTTCCTGCATTGTTATCTCGCCTCGTAATTAGTGATCCTTTCAAATTAGGTGCAGTGGATCGCCTCATGACCCCAAAAGTAACCTGCCTTGTACTCCCTGCTAAGGTGACTGCGGACATTGTTGTAGCGTTATGCACTCCGGCGTATATGCCACCGCAACCACTTGTAGAGGTGAACTACTATCTTTAAAGTGGAACCTGCTGTCGTTCACTTCTGACGTCGAGAATACGAAATAATCCTAGAAGAGCACTAGTCCATCCGTTGTATAGTGTAAAGGAGGTGGGTACTGTAACATGGTAGGAAGAAAGGACACGGGTAACGAGTGGGGACGAGCGGCAAATATGGCATATGAAGATGGCAGAGATTCCGCAAATTGTGGGGAGATCATAATGTCACAGGAACAGATGAGGTGGGAGAACGAACTAGGAATCACGGTGGTGTGGGACTATGCGGTCTGTGCAGCTTGTTGGATAAGTTTGACAATGACCTGAGCAAGGAACGATGTTCGGCTGGGGGAGTGACCGCTAACGTCGGGACTGACGGTTCCGTTTCGGGTTTGGAAGGTGTAGCAGGGACATTCGTGGGGGACAACTTGTCCTTGTCGCCTCCGTCTTTTGACTTGTCAGAGTGCCACAAGCCGGAGAGTCGACGACTGCTCTTATCCTTATCCTTGTCCTTGTCCTTACTACCAAGGAAGGATCCCGAACTAGACAACACGCGCTGACGTATCGAGTGGCCCGACTCGAGGCTGGCTTTGCTGGGGCTGGCGTCTTGCCCCTTTACACTGCTGCTACCATTGAACGTGAATGCATGTCGGGGACCGCTGACCTTACGGCTCCTGGTCGAAGATACGGAGTCCCCGCGAGATCGTTGCGAAGCGTTATCGGCGGGGAAGTAGCTCGTCGCCTGTGCCTCAGGATGTTTCGAAGCCCACTTCTCGTACTTCTCCTCGGTCTGTGCGCCTAGCTCTGTCCACTGTGAAGAGATGGTCGATGATAAGATGCGGTGGTCGCGAGCAAAGAGTTAGTGAAACCACGAACTTGATCGCCGCCCGCGTCTCCCCATGGAGACTCGCGCCTTTTCTTCATTGTAGGAGGGGGAGTTTCGAGTACGATTGGCAGAGGAGGGACCACGATATCTTGGGGAGCCCCGTTAGGAATGAGCTCTGCATCAACATGGGAAACCACTATTGGCAGTTCAGTCAACTGGTCGCTATCTTCTCCAAGGTGCTGTAAATAAACGAGACTCGGGTTAGCTTATTACACCAGCTGATGCGAAAGACATGGATCCTTACCTCATCAAGTGGGGCTAGCTTATAGCCGGAAGCATTGAGCTGTGCTAGTAAAGCCGCGTTCTGAGCCTCAAGAACCCTGACCCTCTCCGCGCTTTCTAAGCTCTGTGACGACCAGGAGGGTCAGAACATGGCGAGATTAGAACACTCCGCACTATAGTCGAGTGAACGGACCTTGCGTGCTGCCTCAGCCGCCAACGCATCGGACGCTTTTAGGGTGTCGCCTAGGGTAGACTTCTCGGTGTCCAACTCTCTGAGCTTCTCTTCGTGGTCTGCTGTCTATCCATCAGACCAGAGTAAGATGGTTGCAAGCTCAACAAGAGGTAAAACTGGAAGGATACCCTCTGGTGAGCGGCCGCTGTCTCAGCCTCAGCTTCCATTAGCCTCTTTGTGAGTGATCCGACCTCCGTATCAAGGCCGTTCAACTTGTCAGTGGTAGTGCCGAGCTTGATACCAGAGAGGGGCTTTCTGTGAACATCGCGTGTGCAT
>WSTV01000003.1:97348-157014 GCA_019632285.1 Tulasnella sp. 332 | reverse complement strand
GTGAAATGCCTACCTCATGACCTAGAGTTTCGGAGACCTTCTCTGAGGCTATCGGGGAGTTTGCCTGGGCGTATTCGAGCTCCCTCTCCAACTCCGAGTTCCGGAATTGCGCCTCGGATATCAATGTTTCGATCTCGGAAAGCTGAGATGCAGAAAACAAACGTTAGCCAAAGAGATTTAAACGATCTTTGCGCTACGGTCGACTGCACCTTCTGAAGAGCATCGCTCAGCTCAGTCTTGGTCTTATCGACGGCGTCGTCCATGGTGCCACCACTCGCTTCGATCTCACGCGCGGCCTTTTCGGCCGCTTCCAGCCTACTGTGTAATGACAAAGCGTCCTGTTGTACAAGATGAGCATGCATTTATCAGTGAGGACTAGAGCATTGCGTCATAGAAATCGGAGAACCAACCTTTTCGGGAATTGAGCGATCGGTCTTCAGCAACTGTCTTGACAACCCCCTCTTCAGGTCCTGAGTCTTGATCAAATCCTCGCGTGATTTCTCGAGGTTTGATTCGAGGCGCTTGATCTGGCCTATGAGACCCTCGAAGCGGTCGCTTTGGAGGTCATAGAGTGTCGCAGCCGAGTCGAGTAAGCTGGACGATGAATCGCTGGCTTCTCGCCACCTCTTCAAGCGGTCTATCTCCTGCTCGAGGTCCGTCTGCTTCTTGTCTGCTTGAAGAAGGAGCTGATAGGCCCTCTCGCCGACTTTGATGGCGGTCCTCAACTTTTCGTCGACGGCCGCTTTCGAATCGCTCGCGCGCTGGAGCTCTGCCCGAAGTGTTGATAGGCGCGTGTCATAGACGACCCCATCTGTTTTGGTCCTGGCGAGCAAGTTTTGGAGGATGATGATCTGTCACACGTCGGCCGACATCTGTGTGTGAGGGATGATACCTAACATGGATTATTTCGACAGAAATTTTGGCTCACGCGTTGCTCATAGGTTTGTTCAGTTTTGCGGACTGAGGAGGAGGACGTGTGGTGTGAGTTAGCCGAGTGGTTTTCGGATGACGGTCACGGATACAAAATGGGGGGTTGCGGCTTACCACGTTGGGTCCAGGTGACGAAGAGGAGGATGGCGGCGACGGTGACACCGACGACCTTGTGTTCAGACTGGACCATGGAGATGTCTGCTACTTGGAGGAGACGGTCCATTAGGGGTACAAGTAACCTTGAGTTTGACACGCGCTTGGATTTGAACAGGCGTGAAAAGAACGTGCCTCGAGGAAAGCGTCTTGTTCGGGATCTTGTAGTTCGGGAAATTGGCCTTTGTGGAATTCAGGCACTTTTCTCACACGCGTCACACAATGCGATTCAGCAAACGCCGGAGACCGGAAGCACTTTGACCCTTGACACTGAGATTCTCGAGCGCTTGATAAACGGGCTTTGTCCCATTCGTCGACTTTGATGGTGATCTCCCGCCGGCTGGGCCTCCATCGTCCACTGATATGCAGGATTCGCCGCCCTTATTAGGGGTCTTTCCATCGGCGGAGTTGAAATACCGTTCCTTTTGACTTTTGTTCAGCCCTATGGTGCCTTTTCGAAGAGGAGATTCCTTAACCCTTCCGCTTGGAAGCGCTCAATGCACACATGACAATCATGGTTCCGGCTGCCCTGATAGGAGGAAAGAATGAGCGGTCTGTACCCATCCAAGCCACGTAATGATATATATATATATATATGTAGGTTGACGGTATTCGTGACAGCGGCAAGCCACTGAGCTTGTCCACCCCTTCACTATACGGGCTGATCGGAAGCTGAGACCTGTATCCAGACAATTTCCTCCAGCCCTCACCAGCCACAGCTCTCCCAGGCCTCGGTCGCCACATTTCATAACGCGAAAGGAGCCTTCACACTCGTCCAAGTATCGCTGCACTATCAGCCTTTTATTGCAAAGTTGTCAATCGGCTCACCCTCATCCACGCCATTCCGTTACCTACGTTGTCAGAGTTGGAGCATTCGTCACTGACAGGATTGCCCTGTTTCTCATCCATTCAACCTGCATCGTAGGGGTGGCCGTGAAAGCGCACGACCCGTCTCAGCACCACACGGGACCAATGGGGTCAATCTTATTCTTTCGCACCGCACCACAACCTTATATCAAATGCTGTGGACCTGAAAACTTGATATAGCTAGTTGAGTATCTAATATCTCAGCCTGCAAAATTGGCTGTCCAGATTGAAGCGGGAAGGAGGTCTCACGGAGGAGGGGTTGAGGTGTCAAACCACTCCAGTAGTGCCGGGGGTGCTCACCATACGGACTAGGCACCCGAAGGGTGCTGTGCTCTTGGAGTGCGGGTGGTATCCTCTTGGCATCGATAGGGCAAGGCTGTTTGTCTTGTTTGGCGATAGCTGAAATGTTCTCCTCGGTGAAGCCAGACCAACCCCTGTGCAGCCACTGTGAACGACCTTCGCTCCTCCATACTCGACGACGCTGTGTTTCGCGCCTCGCGCCTCGCGCACAGCTCTCAGTTCCTAGAATATCCGTATCACTTACTCACGAGTGTTCAATTCGATAAACCACCTAGCACCGCTTTGTCCATCCATTCTAATTACGGTCTCAAAACGCCCGGTGTCCGGCACCCCTGTACTGCCCGAGGACGCCGCCTCCAGCGCCTCAAGTGACGGGCAGGAAACGTGCAAGTTGATCTCCACGCTGTCCCGCCACAAGCGGAGCAGGTATATAATCGTCGGGGGGTCTGTTGCAATATCAACTACCAGACTGCTACATCATCAGAACGCCCTTCCTTTGAACCCTCAAAACCCACAGCTCCAATCCTATTATTACGCATCCAGTTATACCTCGCGCATAGAACAGAAAATGTCTTCCAGGACCACAAATTACGCATACTATTGCTCTGGACATGGTTACGGACATGCCACTCGCGTTTCCGCGTTGACATCGCATCTGTTGCAATTGACTCCCAAACCGACTGTAACCATCGTTTCATCCGCACCTTCCCATGTCTTTTCGGACTCGATCCGCCTTGGCGCAAAATACCGAAACGCGGCCGTTGACCCGGTAATTTCTCAGCCTTTGGCCTACAGGTGAGCTGAGATAGGGGCCAGCTGACTGGATCACAGAGAGCTCATGCATTGGAGTGTTTTCACAGAGTAGACCGGAAGAAGAGTCTCAAAGTATTGAAATCCTTTATGGCGAACCGAGAGACTCTGATCGGTGAAGAGGTTGCTTGGTTGAAGAAGAACGACATCACTTGTGTTCTCAGTGATGCTGTCGCAATCGCCTGGTATGTTCAATATCACATCTGGATCAGGCCTGGGAATATCGCCAAGCTGATAAAAATGTATATTCCAGTGCTGCGGCGAATCGCGCATGTCTCCCTTCAGCGCTTATCACCAACTTTTCATTCGACAGCATCTTCTCCTACCTCTCATCATTATATATAGACAAACCCAACAGCGAACCCCCGCAACTCCCCTCGCTCACTCCTGACCCAGACGTTCTCATTCTCGAACCGGATGCGCCTCTCGCGCATGACGAGCTCGATCCTTTGGCTGACCAGATCGCGCAAGATCTTCGGAACGCTGATCTCCTGCTCCGATTACCTGGTTACCTCCCCTTCCCATCCTTCTCTCCAGCAAACCCACTTCCCTCGCCCGACTGGATAGATCTTGAGACGCAAAGATTCTATCCATCAGTCCTGGCAACGCTCCAGCGACCGATCGGTCAACTACCGCTATATGAATCCATTCCGTTCCCCGAAGGAGGTCCCAGCAAACCATTCCCGCGAATGATGAAAGACGCACCACTCCTTGTGAGACATCCTTGCCCCGATGTATACTCGCCAGAGGCACGCCAGCGGATCCTCGACAAGGCCGGCGTGCCAAGAGAGCTCCAGGACCCAAACAAGACCAAGGTCTGCATCGTGAGCTTCGGTGGTCAGGTCATAAAGAGGCCATCGCACAGCCGAAATGGGAGCCGAAATATCTCCACCAGCAATACGCCGATGGCCAAACCGTTCGACTCGGGACTGCCGACGCCGCCCAAGCTAGATCTGTCGCCTCATCCAGCTATCGAACGCTCGATCCCTGGCGATGTAACACCATTGAACGAGGTCATCGTCGTGGAGCCCACCTCTTTCACCCCCTCCATTCGCCCAGAAACGCCACCCGAGTTGAAGATGGATCGCCTGAGGCTCAGTTTGAAGGCGCTCCCCAAGATCGCAACCCCTACACATATCTTCATTCCTGGCGCACCGCCTGCGTGAGTACTTGATCGATGTTTCGAAGTAAGCTAATACTGAAGCTTTCCCCGATTCGTGCTATATAGTTCAAATCCATCTTCCCCACTCCTCGCCAAACACAACGACTTCCTATCCGTCCCCGGCTCTGCACCTCATTCACTAGACGAGTTCGTCGACGATATGATTGAGGAAGAACCTTCTCTGCTCCCTGAAGGTTGGATCGCCATCGTGTGCGGTGTGGCGAAGAACTGGGGTGAAGAAGACTTACCGGAAGGGTTCTTCGTCGCACCTAAGGACATGTGGATGCCGGACCTCACCGCCGTAGGCGACGTTCTCTTGGGCAAGCTAGGGTATGGAACGTGTGCCGAATGTGTGGACGCCGCCACTCCCTTTGTCTACGTCCCTCGCCCCTTGATCGTCGAGGAACACGGTTTGAGGAGACTGATGGAGGAGTCAGGGGTCGGCGTGCTACTGCCCCAAGCATCTTATGAACTCGGCGACTGGGCCCCAGCGATTCATAGCGCGTACGAGAAGGGGAAGGCGATCAAGGCTGCCAAGCGACAGAGTGGTTGGGACGATGTGAGGAAGAGAGAGGCGGACATCATGGCGAAGGAATTGAATGGCTGGGCGGAAGAATGGTGGGAGAAGCTGGACGCCGAGGAAGCGGCTGATGGGCTAGGTGTAGGCGTAGGGAAGCCTATTAAGAATCAGACCTCGGTCGGCTTCTCAGGTGCCGTGGGCCCAACCGTGGCTTCGCTTGGTTTAGCAGTTGAGCCCATCTCAGTTTGACTTTTTCTTTTCCTTCTGTCTGTGACGAGTTTTTGGAACCTCCCCCTGCTTTTTCCTCAATAGATGCTTGTATGGTTATTTGTGACGATCAGTTGAAGTGTAAATGGATAGGAGTCATATTAATTACTAAAAAAACTATGTTGTTTGGTCCTCTCCGCTTGCTCTCCTGGGTGTGAGATGCCAATTGAAGGAGGTGAAGGGCAACATTGCGGAGACATCTTATGAGATGCCGCGTGGAAACCCCATACTAGGGTCGGGATGTTTTCATCGTCCCTATGATTTTACTCTCGACTCTCGACCCCCCTTCATGATCAAAAATGCTCAGACTTACAACGACATAATTCCATATAAATCCGGCTCATCACATCATATACTATTCTCTTATACTTAAACCTATTGTCGAAACACGGGAGCGATGCAGCCGCACCGGTCGACGTTTCAACCTCCAGACATCGTTTCTGCCCAACTACGCACCACTAACTCCCTCAGTCATGCACTTCACCCTCCTCCGAGCACGACAAACCCCACATCTCATGGGAGCCAGATGGAACGCTCTCAAACCACATCCGAGTACGAGTCGCAGCCACACGCTGGCAGCAGCACGTCGTCTGGCCTCCCTCCGTCTCAAATGCTTGATTCGACACCGGCAGACGAGGCTGCATCAGGAAAACGCAAAAGGGGTCGTCCAAAGGGCTCAAAAACGAAGAACAAACGCTCTGATGCGACCTACGTCCCCATCGAGTCGACCGCACTCGCCAGTGGCCTTGGGATGTTGGGGAGCCAGCCTCAGGATAATGCAATGATCAGCCACACCCATGACGGGACCGGTGACCGCGTCCCTTTGACCGCAATTGAGGCACAGCCCCCGATGTCGAGCCAACTGGAACGTATATCGGATGAGGCAACGTATAGTTTGAGTCGCGGCCACTCAGCTCCGGGTCCAGGACCCACAACAGGCACTTCCTCGGATATAACCGCCACCTTAACTGCAGACATCGAACAGCTACCCCCACCAACCAATGAACCGAATAACGCGACGTCGATCCAGAATTTTTACGATTTCCAGTGGCAGGTTATCAGTTTGTGCTCGGTCTTTTACGAGTCTGCCGGAGATTTAGTGGTGTGTGTCTCGCTCTGCTGCTTCCCTCTCCTATCCAATTCCTCGGCGCAGCAACACATTCCCCCCCTGATTGCTTCATATCTAACGACGTGAAACACCTTGTCTTTCGATATTCTATGCAGCGTCGTACGGACCCGGCCGTTCTTGCGCAGTCATTTCAACTCGGTAGTCGGCAAGACCCGATGCTTTTGCTGCAGAACGCGAAGGAGTTCTGTGATGGTCTGGTGCGCGTGACCTTTACCATCTGAGATAGGTCTTAATCCACATCGGCTTATCGCTCTTATCTCTTTCCTTTGTAGTTAGCAAAGCCGGAAAGTTTCCAAGGACAGGCCCTGCCACCTGCGACTCCTGCATCCATGTTCCCCGTTCCTATCGCATCACAGCCCCCTGCGTCAACGTCGAGTGGAGGGTTACAAGCCCAGTCTCATAGTTTGACGCCCCCCGGTCCACATTTCATGTTTCAACGCGGCGAAGCAGCCAGCCCTGCTTCTATCCATGGACAGTATGCCGAGGTTCCCAACAATCAGTCTAGGCTCCCGAGTTCTTCAACGGCACCGGTCGCGTCACCCTCTTCACGTCTATATAGTGGCCTTCGATCGCCTTCTATTCATTCCGGTGGCGTGCAGTTTGTATCGCCGCCCGACGCGTTGCAGGGCTACTCCTCGCCGGGCTCCATTCTTCCATCAGCTCAACCGCCCACAGCATCCGCAACCTCATCATCTCCGGTGTCAACTCTGGTCTCCGGTTTCACGGGGATCACTTCTCATGGAGCATGGTCAGAGGAGGAGACCGAACGCCTCAAATCCCTCGCGGAACAGTCCAAAAGTCGGGGCACAAATGGAGAGATCGACTGGGAATGGACTACATCGATGTTTGGTGATACCCGGTCAAGGTGAGTCTTCGCATCCCAAGAACCTTCGTGCCACCTTCTGAACCCTCTGCCAAGGCATCAAATCCTCATCAAAGCGGTGAACCTGGGTTTGAAACCAACTGGAACACATCCGAGCAGACTAAGAAAGCGGATGAGCATGGGCAACGCACCCGAAACTGCATTGAGCAGTTTGTCCTCGATGACTTCTGGGCCTAGTGGTGCATATCACCCGCAACCACCGTCTTCCGACACCACCCAAGAGGGGCAGCTCCAGCGTTTTGTGCGCGAAAGCGTCTCTTCCCCGCAATTACGTCCTCCGTCAGCTTCGCACTCAAATACGGGATCCCAAAGCCGTATGATGGCTCCAGCAGTGTCGGGCATGTCGCCGTCGATCTCTGCGACGTCAATGCCCTCCTTTCCGTCACAGTCAGACCATAGCCACTTCCGACCGCAACAACCACATCGAGCTCCACAAAATCGGAGACTTTCGGCCGTGCACGTTGCACCATCTTACCATACTTCCCCGACAATGGGAGCTAGTGCGACAATGCAGCCGCCGTCCACATCCCCAGGAGGTGGCTTCCATGGTCAGCAAGGAACCGCTGAGCAAGACCTGCAACAGCTGCAACAGCAGTCGCCTCAGCTTCAAGCCCAGCCGCCACCGTTCCCCTACGCCCCATTCCGCCAAATGTCGCGTTCGAGCAATCCGTTAATGCAGCCACCCGCACAGCCTCTCGCAGCCCCAGGCTCCGGTACGCCGTCAGCCCCTTCCCCACAAACATATCAACATCATACACGGAGTGGCTCTGGTGGCCAGAGACCAACGTCCTCTTCTTCGGCGTCGTCGTCGTCGCGTCAAGCAACGCAGCAGCAGCATTTGATGAATGTTGGACAGGCTAGTCCAATGACATCGTCATCTACCCTATCGTACCCGCCCAACTCTATGCAACAGAGCCAGATGCCGATGCCGATGCAGACGCAAATGGCTATGCAGGGTCATTCAGAGGCGCAGCAGCAACTAACATCACCCGGAATGGCTGCGAGACAGGTACCGCACACACTGCGTCGCGTGGGACCTTCTTTCGGTCCAGGTCACGCTCTTCCGCAG
This sequence comes from Tulasnella sp. 332, assembly GCA_019632285.1. Classification (NCBI taxonomy): domain Eukaryota; kingdom Fungi; phylum Basidiomycota; class Agaricomycetes; order Cantharellales; family Tulasnellaceae; genus Tulasnella; species Tulasnella sp. 332. Next base: position 148,924 of record WSTV01000003.1, on the reverse strand, counting down.
TACATGCCGTCGGCCTATGGCGGGGCCACTGGGTTGGGGATGGCTGCGGACACTATGGTCAGTTTGAGTGGCGTGTATGGTAGTAATATCACTGGAGAAGGACGAACAGAGCACCAGGCCCAAGAAGACCTCCAACTACAACAACGAAACTCACGGCACTCCCGTCAACCATCAGAATACCAGCGAATGGAGTGATACCCGGACTTTCATTCTCAATGAAACTTTTTTAAGTGAACATGCACATTTCATTGGACTCTCCCCAAATATTCTTTCTAAGCACTGTATAAGTACTTTTTGGGCCTTCTATTTGATACCTGCCATGTGGTGTAGCATGTACGGAACACTTGTAGAGTAAATACGCATTGATCGCGTTCCGGAAGTCTCCGTCAGGGTTTCGTCATCGTACGAGCCGGTAGGTATCACGCGCTAGATCCTCATCCCATCCCACATTTCTTCTCTGACCGACGGCCGGGACTTGTATCTTGGACTACCATTTGAAGCCAGGGTGGAGGTTTACCTACCTTAACTTCTCTTGTTGTCGACGACTCCTGCCAACTTGAACAGGAGCGCCATCGGATGAGCGCGTCCCATGCGCCTGAACGAAACAAACAGAGCTGGGGCTACATCGTCCGATCGGGTCTTGCAGGCGGCGTTGCAGGCTGCGTGGTAAGCACACGACCGAGATCCTATGCATACGGACGTTCTCTGAGTCTGACAGTCTGGACTGATTCCGGTGGTTTAGGCAAAGACAGCCGTAGCACCTCTCGATCGTGTCAAGATCCTGTTCCAAGCCTCGAACCCGGAGTTCCAGAAGTATAGCGGATCATGGACGGGAATGTTTCGGGCTGCGACGGACATCTATGGAGAGACGGGTGTGAGGGGATTGCTGCAGGGACACTCAGCGACCTTGTTGAGAGTGTTTCCATATGCTGCGATTAAATTTATGGCATACGACCAATTGCATCATGTGAGTATGATCCATGCTGAAATGCGTGTCGATCCATGACCTTTTTGAATTGACTTTGCTCCTCGATATGAGGCGGTATAGTATTTAATGCCGTCAAAGGCGAAGGAGACGCCTTGGAGGCGGTTTGTGGCCGGTTCTGCTGCTGGTGAGATCATCGGAAACTCCGTCAAGTTTTTCTTCTCTTCAATGCGGCGTACTTACGTTTGTCGAGCGTAGGAGCGCTGTCTGTTCTCTTTACGTATCCCCTTGAGCTAATCCGGGTGCGCCTCGCGTATGAAACGAAAGCACCTCCAGATCCAAAGGGCTCTGCGACCGCTTCGAAGACTCTCTTCCGGGCTTCTCTACGGCGGACGATCCAGACCATCTATCACGAAGGTGATGGGTGGCCAGCTCTAGCCTCTGGACACCGAGGCACACCAGTCATCACTACCCTTCCCGAAAATACGTTACGAAAGCAGAGCCCAATCTTCACCACATTCCCCATCCTCAAGTTCTATCGTGGCTTCAGCGTCACCCTGATCGGTATAATACCGTACGCCGGCACGTCATTTTTGGTGTACGGATCTCTACGGTCAATGGTATATACTTCGAAGTGGTGGAAGAAAGAGTCTTTATTAGGATCATCTACTTCTGGGCTGCCGCCACGACGGACTTCGGCGATGATCGATCTTTGGATCGGTGCGCTATCGGGCATGATATCGCAGACCGTGTCTTATCCGTTCGAGGTCGTGCGGCGGCGGATGCAGGTTGGGGGTCTCATTCGACCGGGAGCTTGGATGGGATGGCGAGAGACAGTCTTGGATGTATGGCGGACGCGGGGCTTCAGAGGATTCTATGCTGGCCTAACCATCGGATATGTGAAGGTGGTGCCGATGACTGCGATCAGCTTCATGGTCTGGGAGTGGGGAAAGGCCGTTCTTGACGTTTGATGTTCCCTTGGTTCCACTGCTATTTTTATTTCCCAAGAATGATCTCATGAAAATTGTATATGCGTGAGGAGAACCTACACTGCACCAATATACACAAATGATCGCGAGTGTATGTAACTCGTCATGCCCGTGGGGACACGATGAGTCAAACGATGAACCGCTCTGTCATACACAATACACCTGACACTTTAAATTGTTGAAGAAGACGATATTCGGAGACAGTTTCGCACAGGCTCTTACGTGTTTCAACCGCCTCGGCATGAGATAAAGAGTGTGTATACAATGGCTACAAGCCTGGTCGGTCTCGTCCAAGATTTCTCATCCAGTCTGCGTTATACACTTTATCCAATGAGTACACATGCACCGAACGCCCCGCCTGTCATTGGAGTCATCCGCAGGGGTGTTGCCTGGCACACGGTAAGTACTCCGGTCAGTCCTTGGAGATATTTACACATAATCACTTGACAAGCGCCCAACCATCTCAGGAACGTGTTCAAGTGGAAAGCATTAGGCGATTACATTTCAGGGGAAGCGGGGAACGCCACAGCCTCCGGCAAACACATCGATCTAGATCATCGAAAGTCCCAGCACTGTCGAAAGAGAAGAACAGAGCGAGAGGGTCTAATGCCAAGGCCTAGGCAGATCCAGCTCGTTATACAGTGCATGAAATGCCCATAAGTAATCATCACCTAAATAGGCCGTTCAAGACCCACAAGGCATGATCCGATTAATATTGTGAAGCATTGCATGGGTATCACCGAAATCGCGTGGTAGATCCCAGGATTAAAAGAGGGTCCATCGCATGAGGCAAACGCGGTGGAAGCGAGCCAATTATCGCGGCAAGGTGAGGCAGTGGCTTGAAGATAGAGCTGCCTTCAAGTCCGGCAGTAGGGTAAGTCCGGCATCGAGGAACAGCGCGGTGGCAGAACAGTCTATCTTGTACCGGCGTCTATCAGTACTAGGTGTTGAGGTGCTCCCGTAGCTTGGCCAACGGCTCGTGCTTTTAAATCGATTGAGGTCAGGATGGTAGCCTCGTGGGTCCCACCGCATGGGGATGGCATGTGAAGGTAGCGATCTGCGCTGATGGCGGCAGGTGTTCATAGTTGACGTTGGGCCCAGAGATTTGGGGGGTGGGGGGGTGGATGAAGCTGAGCGCATCATCGAGTCAACTGTAGAACACTTAGCCGACTTCTGTGAGTTCCACCTCCTAACTGCGATCCATTCCCCGCGACCCGCAGAACGAACCTTAATACCCTCGGTAAGTGCTTACGAGCTATACTTCGTTGTGTTTCGGATATCGTGTTGCCCGGCGGTCACTCTCGACGAAATATTTTCTTCTAATCTTCGCACCCCGCGTCCATATACACAGCTCTTCCACCACCACGAGTATATCTTAATAGCCAACCTACGCATCGCTCAAACCTTGTCTCTTGCAGGCGCGTCGGTGCTCTCGTCCTATATTACGCTCGCCAGAAGTCGCGTTCCTACGACAACTGGCTGTACAAATCCCGCGTCAATCATAGGCCTTCCGCCAATACCTCATCGACTACCATTTCCACCAATATCACCGCCCAAAGTCACAAATTCTTGACGACAGACACGTGTAGGCAACAAGGCTGTAGTGAAACACGCCGAGGGGAGCCTGTATATCTTCGGGACGTACCCCTGACCGCACAAATCGACGTCGACTTGAGTAGCGGTGAAGGATCTGTATATAAAGACTAGAGCTTTTTGCGACCTCCGCAAACAACCTACCCATCCACACGGGCAACTTGCAAGCGTACGGTCGAGTTCCAGGTGAAGTGCGTGCGTGGTCCCCGGACGGTCTCGGCGTCATATGAAGCTTGGCTAACCAACCTTGGCCCCACATATAGCACGTCACACCCCAATCCGCCGGCCTCACATCAACCTGCGAGCCGAATTCTTGCCTGTTCATTTCATCTCTTCTCTACCGTGCCTCAGACCCGCATCCACAGCTCTCTTTCTCTATCCCTCTTTCAGTGACAGCCGCTCCCGCCCCGAATCGCACACGTTACGTTGACGCCCAGTCAAGATACCAATTCGCGCCACTCATCGCATCAACTTCGCCCTGGACTCACTTCAATCGCCTTCACAACCCGCCTCATAACACGATTCGCATCTTGACTGCCCCTTTGTATCATCGTCTTTGTCAATTTCGAGCCATCAACCTTACGCCACCATCATCGACACCTCAGTACCAATGCCCATCAGCAGATATACCCCGGAGCATGAGCTCTATGGGATCCTAGGAGACAAGGACGCTTATCGCCAACTCGAACATCAACATGATTCAGAGGCCCTTGGTCGGTACCCCTCTTTCTACCCTCAGGAGGGGTCCTCTCCAAGCCCGTCTCACAAACCCGTCATGTCCGAGGACAAACGTTACTCTGATACGATGCAAGCCAAGAAATCGCGACAGCGGCTCGCAGATGCACAATCAGACTATGTAAGTGTCATCAATTGCTGACCAAGACGCATCGCCCCATTGACAATACATTGTCGCCTAGCTTTCACCGCAGAAGACTGGTGCAACAGACTATCTCAGCGTCCCAGGGGGAAGTAATAGCAACAGCTGGTATGACCAAGATGTAGAGCCAGCGAAGATAAGCAAAGCCACGAGCAGGCTGGCACGCAACAAACCCCTCGCTCCCTCTCGACCTACACCTCCAGCTCCTTCAGACTTCTCTGCTCCAGCGTCATACGCCTCGCCATCTGCGTCTGGCCTCACCATGTCCGAACCATCCCAACCGTTTGCACGTGCTGTGAAGCCAAAGAAGTCAGCTCTCAAAGGCTCGAACGTTGGATCCACCGCGCCGTCCGGACTGTCTGCGCAATCCGCCGTCTCAGCTCCAGCTGATCTATACTCGGCGCGGAGCCCGGGATCACAGCAACCAGCTCCACTGCCGCCTACAGCATTCCTATCGCCCGCCTCAGCTCAGAAACGTCGGATGGAGCTGGCGAGATATGGTCCAGGCTCGGTCCCACCGTCTGCGATGCGGCCACCATCGCGGGAAGCGCCATCATCCTACTGGCAATCACCTCCAACGTCGCAAGGGCGGCTCTCCTCCACGGGTGGGTCGCACCGGGGGTCGTCAGCTGCAACATCCTCTGTCGCGTTCACCTCATCGTCGTTCTCCAATTCGTATTCGCACGGATCCACCTCCGCATCCAACACAAGCCCATATGTTCCGGCATCCGATGGCGAGCCTGATGAGAGTCCCGCCCCTAGGTCAACACTCTTCGTTGTCAATGCAGACCCAGTATCTTCAGAGTCGGAACAGTCGCTCCCTCTTCCTCTGGCGGCCCGCTACGGCCCGCCTACACAAGCGAAGCCCGCCGGCCGTCCGCGTAGCCACCAAAAGAGCCCAAGCGCACCACCGAGCGTTCCTCCAGTCCCATCAGTCCCACCGCAGTTCAAGGCTCCGCCGCCGCCTAACTTCCCGCCGCCAGGGAGTAATGAAAGCAGGTCCCGGAGCGCGCCATCGGTCCCCGTTTTTGTCAACAGCGAACGTGATAGGTAAATCTCATACCAATACGGTCTTGTATATCTTCAATGCTGACTCGAGCTACAAATGTAGGGGTATTCCGAAGCGACACGCGAGTGATGGTAATTCCAAGAGCTCTCAACCTCGCCCAGTCCACTCGTCTTCTCGAAAGTCGCGGTCCAGTGGTGCTCCCGGGTCGCTGCGCCGATCAGATTCCGACACCAGTTCGTCGTCCAGCGGCAGCTCCGCGTCACCTCATACGCCGCCCACCCACACAGCGCCACAAGCAGCCATCCCTACCGAGTGGGTTCATCCCCTTCCACTGACTCTGGAGCAGCTCTTCCGAGGAGGAAAGCACGAGTTCCGCATCACCAGGCACATGCTGGATGGGTCAAAGAAGGACACGACTGTCTTGGTTGATGTTCAGCCTGGGTGGAAGTCGGGGACAAGGATCACCTTCCCTGGTGCTGGCAATGAGCGCGCTCCGGGCCAGTACCAGGACGTGATCTTTGTGGTCGAACAGATTCATCACGAACGCTTCGCTCGCCTTGATGGTGGGAGGCTGATCGTTACGGAGGAGATCCCTCTCCCTGAGGCGTTAAACCCTGCAAGGAAGCTGTACACTCGAATGATCTCGGGGCTTGATGGGAAGGTGATCGAGTTCGTGGCACCTTCGTGCATCATCAAGAACGGAATGGAGACGGTGGTCAAAGGCCATGGCATGTATCTCCGCTCGAAGAGCCAAGTTATTGGACGTGGCGATCTCGTCATTCGGTACGTAATTAAAACGAGATGAAATGTTGCTCTCCCAAATTTTAGCTGTATCAACTGACACGTCACCTGTCCCTTGCAGCTGGAGCGTTCGAGTGCCTCAAAATCTCACTCCCGCTCAATATGAACAAATGCGGGAAATCTTCTCCAAGTGAACATTATGCGTCGCTGAACTTTCTCACTCCGTTTCTTCTTTGGTCCATGCAGCGCATGCAGGCTTGTTGCCGTAAGCTATTCAACTTTTTTTCTTCCTGGCGGTATCGTCGTCTTGGAACGCCATCACCCCCTTTTTTTTCCGTCTGGTTCCTTCTCATCCCACTCCATCACGCTATGTATACCCTATTACCCCACTGCATACCACAATCATCACACCCATCCACTCCTACTGTCATTCAATCCTTTGTTCACTCTTGCTGTCCAGGTTTACCTTATGGCCATAGTATGTCCCTCACTTATTTCGCCTCGAGATTTCTCTGCTAGTCAGAGGTCCCGGTGCCACAATCAGTGTCTTCGTAATGTAAGACGTTTGGCTGTTTGATCCATTCGAATTGAATTGAAGCAACTCGAAATTTCTGTTCAATTTTCTACTCCAATGAACATACAATTGAAATATAATAAAACCAGTCGTTTCTGCTTTCGTTTTGTTCGTCAAAGTCATGGAGTAGTGTACAATCCCCGCTGAATCAACGAGCAAAGACAATAATAAATAGAGATCACCAATACCTTGCAACATGAACTGATGTCCATAAGTTTTAAAAGATCAATCACATCGCTCTATCGTGTCCGCCACTCAGAATCTGAGCTCCTCCATTCGCCGGGGAGGAGGTAAAACGGGAGATAAATGACCGAGTCTAGCAACCGGTCTGGGAAGTGGGACGGGTGATCCAGGTCGAGATCCGTCCATGCGAGGGCTGGTCGAACCTGAAGGTGCCCCCCGTCGACGCACTAGGGGCTCTGGAGGAGGTCCAACGAGGCGTGACACAGACCAGGGTAGCTCAAAGCGAGCTTGGGTGGCGTGCACAACGTATCTTGCGATCTCGAGGTGCAGATTGGGGTAGTATATCGTCGACGCCTTCCTTGACGTCTTAGGAACGGAGCGACGGATCAGTTTCACTCATGGTAAATAGGAGCAGCAAGGCGCGACATACCAGAATGATCTTCTCCAATCCAGACTCGAAGAGGTTGACATGTAGTTGATACGCCGACGTTTCGTCAGTGGCCGGAAGCTGGAGGTCCATGGCGGCCCTGCAAAGCGTATTGAGAAGTCGGAAGTGTGTCGTCTAACATGGGCACAAAATGTGAACAACGACCCCACGAGCATGATGATAACAACCATACCAGATACGTCATCGCCTCAAACTCAACTCCACCGGTCATCCCGCCAGGCGCCTTCGGCTTCTCGACTTTCTCTTCGTCCGTCTGCTTTAAGTCCCAGATTGTGTTGTTCTGATGACAGAAGACCCAGAAATAATCTCGGCGCACATCGGAAAGTTCCTGTAGGTACGTCTTGTATATCCTGGGTCGATGGAGCGCAGCAATGAATGCGTGAGGGTCCACTGGCGTGGAAGGACATTCACTGGGAGCCGGACGGGGGGTCAGGAGGGTCGCACGCAGGAGTGAGAAGATTGAGTCATGCGGCGCTGGGAGAGGGGGTGGAGGAGAGCTGGAAGGAGTTGTGAATACAGTGGGACGTGCTGGAGGGATGACATGCCCTGAGCCTTTTACGTCCCAGGCGGTCCTTTGACGACCAATGCTGCCTGCATCGTCAATGACCTTGACCGCTGGTGGATATAGCTCGAAAAGGATCAGCAGAAGGTCGACAATGAGCTGACGGGAGGCGAGATCTCCAGGCTTTTTGTCGCTGTACAGCAGTGCTGTGAGTTGAGTAAAAGGCGTGGGGCAGGAGCTGCGCAAAGCGAAGCAGCCGATTGAGGATGTTGATAGGGCTTTGAAGCAGCGTAGGAGCTCGTGAAGTGCCTGGTCATCGTGCTGCTCTTCTCTGAAGGACGATACTGTATCAAAAGACTTGTTGTGAAATAGATAGCACCGCAGCTGCGTACCTCCATTCCACTTCCAATAGTTCGTTCAAACGGCCCAGTAGCGCAGAGTACCCGCCCTGCCTGAGGAAGGTTTCAGACCATCTACAAACGGTCAACATATTAGGGTATTTGGGTATTTCTTAATCACAAATACAGAACACATACGATGCGGTCTCGTTTCGCAGTAACACTCTCAGCTTCTTGAGTCTATCAACGTCCAGAGCAGTGCTCTTGCTCTGAGCTAGCCAAAGAGCCATGGCCTCTGGAGCCTGCTCGAGCTCGCGTTCCCTCTCTTTCTCTCTAGCGGCCTTTTCTTTGCTCGCTTTATTCTTGCTCTTCGTTTTCGCAGCTGCTGCGGCAGCCTCTACAGGCACGCCGTTTACAACCTCGGGGTAGAGCACAGTATGTGGAAGGAACTCCACGGACGCATTGGGAGATAGTGATCCTCCGAGGCTCGAGTTCCCGCTATTGTAAGAGGATGTCGTCCCAAAGTTGCCTGACAGAGGTCGCGGTGCCATAAGCGGCAGGTCAAGGTCTCCACCATCGAGAGAGGAGGAATGACTATGGCCGAATGGGCGGGTTGGGGAGGAGAGCAGGCTCTCACTGCTCTGGGCCTTTCGTAGGGAGGGAAACTTGGGGGCGGCGAGGGGAGAAGCGGGAGCAGCGGTGGCGAGGACGTTGAGGGTATGGGATGACTTTAACATTGCGGCCTTGACTGGCGTGTCGAGGGTGACGAGTTTCGGTCGGAGAGTGGAGGGGATCTGCATATCATCCTATGGATGAAAGAGATGTCACATCTGTTGAGATTGAATGGCAGTCTGGGGAGGGGAAGCGCTCTGCGTTGTTGGTGCTCACCAACATCTTCTCGAACGCTCTGTTCATTGCTCCCGCCTCTACTAGACGGCCAGGATCCCTACCAGCAAGACCTTTTATCGCTGGCCGCTGGGTACTCTCAACAACCTTTCCAGCGAAGAGAGAAGCGGGGCCCTTGGAAGGCTCGTGGCCGGTGATCATAGTAGCCAATGGGTGCTGAGGTCGATTCTCCTTACCTGGACCTTCATCGAGAGTAGTAGCAGGGCTCGACGTCGACACTGTACGCTTGTGTGGTATAAAGCTCTTGAACATCGTTGGTGATAGTAGGAGTACAGCGGGGTGGGAGAAGAAACACGATGATGTTTGATGAACCGAACACGCGTGGCACGTGCCCACAAGTACGATTCCACTCCTTTGTTTCCAGGGTAACCCAGACAGCCTGCGTATACTTAAGCGCAGACCAACCCCCAGCAACATCATGCATCCAGGCGCAACTGATCTATCTATATATTTTTGACACAGAGCGGGAATGCAACGTGGTGCAGCGCATGGTGGTCATGCCTCACACTCATACTCTTCATCCACAGCCTTCAAGAAGTCAAGCATCTATACGATAGGAGATCGTTTTAGTGGTCGTTTTTGGTAGTTATATGTTCGTGAGCTTTCTGTGACTCACAGCCTGATGCCGTTTTTCGCCCATCGCCCTCCCAGCGTCAGTCTTGAGCCGCTCCCGAATCAGGAGCAACTTGTCGTGAAAGTGACCGACAGCTGACTCCTTTGGATCTCCTCTACTCTCAGTCTGATCTGAAGGGACGAACAGAGGCTGGTTGACAGCGGCGCTATAAGCAGCGCAGCGCATGATCCCTGTGGGCCCGATTTAGGACACCTACATCATCAGTCTACTGCATCACAGCCAAATACTGGACGCGAACGGAGAAGAACATACCGAAAGCTCCAATTGCATCCAAGCGATCAGCGTCCTGGACACAATGAAGCTCCTTACATTCCCGATACCACCGCGTGATGCCGCCATCTTCCCCAGCTCTGAGGCGCTTCTCTGTCGTCCACGACACGTTTTCAACAATACGTACTATCATCTCCAGACGTCCGTCCGAGATGATATCCAAAGATTCGTCTCGGGGTAGAGCTTGGAAGAAAGGGAGGAAGTGGTCGTAGGTGGTCATCCCGGGTGCTAGCTTGACGTATTTCTTGTCGGCCAAGTCGTGCATTAACGCTGCGAGCTCCACGATTAGAGGGTCTGGCAGAGGGGAGAGGGTCTTTGCTATTGTGAGCGCAGTTCTTCGGACGCGTCGTACTTCGGTGTTTGGAAGACATGTCAGTCTTTCGCATAGAGAGCGAAAAGCGCGTCCGTTGCTCACCATGTAGAGCATCATGAGACGGATCATACTTCTTCATCGTCTCTTCCATCAGCTCCTCGACAGAAGTGATCAATTTCTTCTCGCTCTCGCTAGGATACACCATTATGAAAGGAGGTTGGCGCTGATGGCAGACTTGAATACACATAAGCTTTGGGGCAGAACACTTGTATTATCCACTCACTAAAATGGAAGGGGAGTTGAAATTTCTGCTACCAAAACCGCCTTGCTTTGGTATGCGACAAATAAATGAAAGGCAAGAGACGTAAAGAGCGGCACGTTGCGCACCATGCGGCAAGTTCCACCAACAGCATACAACATTCTAAGTACTCCAACAAACATCAGTCGAACGAAATCAGATACAATTGCCCATTCTCAAAATCCAAATTACGACGCCAATCCTCGCCGTATAGCGTCCTTCTGCCCAGCCGCCAACCGATCCGGAAACACCACATTAAAGTCCACCACAAGATCCCCCTTCCCAATAACCTTTCCTTCCTTCCTCTTCGGCATTCCTTCCCCTCGAATCTTCACCTGCGTTCCCGGTTTGATCACCCCAGATGGCAACGTTGGAGTCAGCGTCTTCCCGTCGACGCCTTGCACGGTGGGCATCTTGGCTGTCGGAGAGAACCCACACAACGCCTCGACTAGGGGTACATCGAGCTTGACGTGGATGTCATCGCCATCCCTCGCGAACCTATCGTGCGGTTTCTCCTCGATCACGAATACAACGTTTTGCGAGGTGCCATCGTCGTTCTCGTTGCCGGCGCCGTCGAATTTGACTTTTGTCCCCGCTTTCCAGCCTGGCAGGACCTTGACCTCCACGACCCTATTAAATAAAATTTGATCATTCAGAGCCACCTCGGAGTGTTAGAAGCCGGGAACATAAACACACTTTTCTTCATGCTGTCCTGATAACAGCTTCCTCCCGATTTTGAGTTTCTTCGTGACACCGGAGTGCAATTCTTCCAACGAGAGCTTGAGCGGCCGCACGATATCATGTGGTGGCGGCGATCTTTGCCGAGCGGATTGTGTCGATGATCGACGTTGCCTCGGCCCACCAGCTCCTCCCATACCTCCCATGCCCCCCATGCCTCCCATTCCGCCCATACCTCCCATCCCACCGAACGCGGCGAACGGGTCGGACCTCCCACCCCCAAATGGTGAATGCGGAGATCCATGGTCATCCACGTCCATGAAGGTTGGGAAACTTGATCCGCGCGATCCTGTCCCACCCATTCCGCCCATCCCTCCCATGCCTTTGAAGAATTGTCTAGAAGAAATGAAGAGAAAAGAGGCTCAATTCCAGATCAGGTCGTCGTTTTCAGTGGGCGAAGAAGCTCACTCGAAGATGGCGCTTGGGTCCGACGGTTGGAAGCCTCCACGGCCGCCTCCTGGACCAGAAGAGGAGAATGAAAAGGATGCTCCTGGTGGGAAGCCTGCGCCACCGAATGGGTTGCCGCCGCCTCCAAAGTCGCCTGGTGGTGGTCCGCCACCACCTTTCAGCCCCTCTTCACCGAATTGATCGTAGACCGCACGTTTATTCTTGTCTGATAATACTTCGAACGCTTCTCCGATCTATTGGGGCATGGGCGATCAGTGCGATATACACAGCAAGTACAACGATAACTGAATGCTTACTTCCTTGAACTTTCTGTTTGCCTCTTCGCTTCCCTTGTTACGATCAGGATGCCACTGAGAAAATACAGAAGTCAGACGATGGCATTGACAATGTTGAAGAAGTACATCCTGTACAGCAGCTCACCTTGAGTGCTAGTTTCTTGTACGCTGTCTTGATCGCTGCATCGTCTGCACTACGCTCGACGCCGAGTAGTCTGTAATAGTCCTTGCCGGGCATAGTGTCGAATAGAGGGATACGAGATGAAGTATGCAGATGGCAGGAATTGTAGTGTGAGTGAGTTATAGGTGGGAGATGGATTGATCCAGAGTGTGATAGTCCCCAGTCGAAAGCTCTCGCACCTTCTCACGGTCATCTCAGGGTCCAAGGCACTGGTCGAATAATCTGGTTTTCTCGCGGCTTTGGTAGTCTCCCATCGAATTGCAAAGCTCACTGGCCTAAGCTCTCCGAAGCCCAGACAGCCATCGACACCGACCATGGCATCCACCACGTCTCCGGAGACGGCGGATCACAGCACCAGCGGTCAGAATCTCTCAGAACGGGCCTCGTCGCTCATCCGACGGTCCGCACACACCATACATGACGTCTTCGCCTTCCCGTTCTCCAATCAGGCCCTCTCTTCCTTACCCACTAACCCCGAAGGTCGTCGGGAACGCGCTACCAGGGTAGACAACATTCCAGACCAGCAAGTCGATGTTGAGCATCCCAACTATCAATCCATCACTGGCCTGCCGCCCGGCGTCAGGATTCCCAAGAAGATCGCGACTCCAATAAAGGTCGAAGCAAAAGTATGGTTCGCTAACGAACGAAGTGAGAACATCCTTGGCCATTGATATCTCACATGTCTATGGGCTGACTTGCCTGTACAGCCTGGATATCCTACGTGAACGTTTGCATCCTGCTGGGAACGCTATCTGCCGCGTTGTTCAATGCCTCCAAGGACAACGTTGCACGAAACTTGGCCTACACCTACGCTCTCATTAGTCTTGTGACTTTATGCTACTCCTACGTTCTCTATCAAAGGGTGCGTATCGACGATATCATGGAGAAAAACGCTATTGACTGGTTGTACAACTACAGAGGGTGACGATGATCCGTCGACGGGATCCCAGCCACTTCGGTGCGTGCTCACAGAGACCCAAATAGCCGTTTAACTAACTATGAACTCGTAGACGCTCTCGTTGGCCCTGTCCTCATCTGTGTCGCCCTGTTCCTCGCGGTACTGACCAACTTCATCATCCGAGTACGGGAATTGTGAGCATCCTCGACCACTTGTCATCTGCTCACTTTCTGAACGCCCCCATCTTATCGCAGCCAAAAGCACAACCAATGGGATGCCCCTTCGGTCCCAACGCCAGTGTGATGTCATTATCTATAAAATGCACTGTTCACAAAGCATGCAGAGCGAGTATATATTGCCTAGGTGCATATACTACCCGTGTCATTGTCAGATACCGTTCCATTTCCGTCTCCCCATGTAGATCTCGGCTTGTAAAATCACCTTGAAAACAAACCTCAGTCCAAGTTCCGTCGTCCAAGAAGCGTAGTGATCTCTCGATGTGCTCTCAGCCACACCGCAAAGTCATCCTCTTTCGTCTCATATACCCGCCGTTCGATCAGGTAGTTGGCGAGGACGATGAGCGTCCCATATCGGAACCTGCAGAGCGCATAAGAGTCATTGTGATAAGCCAGCCACCTTGAGAACTTGGACAAAGGGGAAAACAAGCACGCACAGGTAGTTCACGCCGAGATCAAGCAGCTTCTTCTGCTTGGTGGATTTAGGCTCACATGCGTCCACTTTTATCTTATAACTACGTAGCAGCATGAAAAGCAGACCTCAGTGTTGAATGGACTTGCGATCAAAGGTCATGCCTAAAGCTGTACTCACTCGAATACGGCCTTCCTTAGATTTTGCACCCCATCCATCTGGTCGATGGCCATGTCCGTCAACCGCTTCGCGACCTTGCCATGGGACAAGACTCCGACGAGCTGTAGGATTGTCTTGTACTCTCCCTGCATGTACGCCTGCTCCTCCGATCGATCCTCCTCTCCAAACACGAAGCCCTCTAGCCCGTTCTCCTCTTCCTCGGTGGTTATCGACCCCGGCCACTTGGTCACGTTGTAGCTGAGTATAGTAGCAATGAGGCATGAGACTACCATACCGGTTGTCGTCCGGCCTCGGCCCATCTGACAGTTCTGGATGATGACGTCTCCATCTTGAAGAGCCAGCTTGACGCGCTGGACCAGCTGACCGAGAGCGGCGGGTAGCGGCGCCTGTTCATCAGTCTAGGGTGGATGGCACATGTGATCAGCCATAAACAATCTCGATTTAAAGAGGTGTTAGCCGTTTCGCTCACAATGGCGACGCGCGTATAATCAACCTTGTCCCCAGAGCAGAAGGATGAATTCCTTCAACATCCAGCTTCGTCAGCCTCAAAAGTGAATCTATACTCACCCTGTATCCTTCCTCCTCCATCATATTGAACACCTCTCTTGGCGTCATCGCGTCGTGCACATCCACATTCTCCCACTGCGCGGTGATCGTGAATCGTCCCGGCCCGTCCTCGACCTCGTCGTGCAGCAGAATCTTTTGATCGTTCACCTGGATCTCTCGCTGAACGTCGCGTCGGAGCGCTTTTTCCATCGACTCTACGACATCAGTTGTGATACCTGTAGCTCTGATGTGACAAGTCCGCGCATGAATTGGTATGCAAGACGTGATAGGTCAGAAGCAGAAGCAGCCTTACTCGACATTCTGAAGGGGTCGATCGACTAGTCGCAGGACATGTGGTCTTCCCGCAACATATATCACAGGTTCCTGGGGCACAATGCACGTCAGACTCGGCACAACTAATCATCATGAAGAGATGGCTCAACCTCTCTCAGTGAAGTCCAGTAAACCTTGCGCTTCTTCTCATTTGTAGCTCCCAGTCTTACCAAGACACGCCGCGCACTATGAATTGGGTCTATGTCAGCTCCGAACATATCTCATCACCGAAAACAGTGAGAGGCGCACCCTTCCGTTTGCGGCATGCCCGTCCCAACGACTGTCTTCCCTTTCGCGTCGATCCCATCAATTGGTGCCCAAAGACTCTGGGGCAGATCAAGAAGGAGAGGGACCTCTCGAAAGTTGGCAGCGCCTTCCAGTCGCCTGGAAGTTATTAAAGTCAGCGTGCTTCACGTCATAACTTCCGTTTATATTAGGACGCACTCGGGAAGGGACATCTTTTGCAAGTTCGAGAAGAAGTCGCTCTTCAAAATGGTCGAGGCCGAAAGTACGCTCCCAGAGCGATTGGCGACCGTCTGAGCAATCTCGTCGGGCAACGGAACTCCTTCAGTGACATCCTTGCGTTCAAGCGTCTTGAGCGAGAGAATTCCCTCGGCCAACATTTCCTTCTCGAAGGTCTTGAACACAGGCCGACTTTTCACGTAGTGCTCAAACGTCTCCACTGTTCGCACTGTATCCGGAACGGTCGCTTGCAGATACGCTTGGAAGATGACGAGATCGAAATAACGGCGAAGGTTTTGCAGTCCTGCGAAAGTATTGGAGGGTTGATCTGAGCGGATAGACGAGAATGCACTCACCTCGCTGGGTGAAAATGTGCTTCGACCGAGGATCAGAGGCCTGCTCTGCAGAAATCCTGAGCGTCTCTATTGAGTCGCGGAGATTGAAGACTTCGCCGCATTGATCGATCGCGTCGTCAACAGCTTGCTTGACAGTAAGCCCATTGCGGATGACGCGTAGAACATCTACAAAGTAAGATCAGTTACGATTCAAGCTAGAGGGGAAAAGGAGCCGGTGTGTACTGTTGATGACCTGGTATGATTGCTTTCGTTGACCTTGGGGTGGCTCCATGTGGTCTAATTCCGCAAAAGTTGACCTGCGAGAGTGGTGCCGCCGAGGTTGAGACGGTGACCGGTTACGCGCGGCACCCTGGAGCCACCGTTGGATCAAGACTATCAAGATCTAGACATCGAGACGTTCTGAATCGGTCAGATGTTTGATACAGGTGAGAATGGTCAACTCACCGATGTAAGAGTACTGCGACCTCTTCCAAGCTGGCAATTTACTACGATCGCCGCTCCCCGCGTCGGGCCAGTTCGCAGCACTACGTCCATCAGGTCGGATATGTCGGTGAAGTCCGGAGGCTTCTCTGAGGTTATGGGTATCCTGTGGTATTGAAGGGAAATTCCATTCTGAAGCGTTTGCCGCGCCATCACCTCCTTAAGAACAGCAACATGCCGGGGCTGAACCTCTTCCCAGACTGGAATGACAGTCCCGTCGTTTGCCTCTGCGTGTAGCAATAACCGCTGATCGAAGGCATTCAACTCGGTAGCGACGTCGCCCTTGAGACGTTCTTCGAGTGCTTCTAAGCGCGACGCCGAGATGCCACCATAGTCTGAAGTTTTCCACGTAGTGAGCGCCTCGGACTGGTGTCGTAAGGACACACCTACCTTTCATGTTTCGTAGGGATGACGCTTCAAGCCGTAAGCAGTATGGGTCGCCATTAACGTAGACAATTGGCTCCTCTCGCAAAGTTATCCATACTATCTGTTCGGCTGCAGGATGTTGTTCCATCACCCTGGTCAGAACTGCACTGATGGCTTCCTCTGTAGGCTGGCCTGGATTACACGTTGTCAGCGGACCACCTCGAATGGGAAGATATGATGTATTACCAAGACAGTATACGTTGGTCCCTCCAACGTTGCGGAAATTGATGGCGCCTCGGACGCCGTTAGCAACGCGGGTCGACTCTGTACGCCATTGGTCCGATTTGAGCAAGGTACCCGCTCTTAAGACGACCCCACTCCGGTTCTTTCGTGTTGATAGAGCTCAGCAGCTGCCATGCTAGCGGGGACGGGGATCCAACAGACCTTTATGACGTGATCAGTCCATTCATCGCCTAGCACCCGGCCGCCACCAACTGAGACCTCGTGTTGCCTCGCCGCCTCAACTTTACTGATCACTGACAAGTCTGCAACTGGAGAAAATACCCTGAGTCCTTCCACCTTGCGGAGATATCGAACTTGACTAAAGCGGGGCCGTCAGCGATGTTCGCCACGTTATCCTAGCCCTTAAAGACGCACTTCCAGATTTCCACCCGAGCCTGTATGAGGTGGTATGAGTATCACACATAGGCGGGCAAAATGGTGATATCTCACCTGCATCCAGTCTGAGAAAGTGACATCAGCTTGAGAGTGTTCGTCAACATAGCTGGCGAAAGCTATCATAAAGAGGCTGCGTGAAAGAAAGGTTATACTCGATGTATTCTTTGGGGTTATTTGAACGTACTATTTTTCTAATGATTTCACGGCCTTTTCCAGATACAGTGATCGATTCTTGTCATCCATGCTAGTCAGGGCGTACCGCAAGCGATGGACCAAGATCTCCTCTCGCAGGTTAGTTATGTGATCACAGTCGTCCAGCACTCTATCGACCAGCTTCTTGTCGGTGGTTCCATGATCTAAACACCCAAGGAGGCTTAATATGAGTGAATATGTCCCTTGATGCGCTTTCCGCAAAGAGTCTAGGAGGGCGGGTTCAGTCATGAGCAGTTGTATGGCTGGTCGAGAGTCATGGCCTTTGAGCGCTGTGAGATACGCTACTTGTTAGGAAATGATCGTTGGTTATGGGAAGGGGACCATGAGATGCTGACCCTGCTGGAGGATGTAGGTGATCCTTAAGAGGGACTTGTTCAACTCCTGCTGTACGTTAACCTGCTCTAATGTAGCCAAGGCGGAAGGCTACGCGCCGCATATTAGATGACAGGGAGCGGCGAACAGATATACACCACCTACAGTAGAAATGCCAGACGAGATGCCAGATGGTGCGGTGCTTCTGACATGGGCATATGGGTCTGGCGCACCCCGCAGAATCAATTGCTTGCGCCGAATGATGCAGGCGGCCGTCATGGCAAATGTGGTACGCACAGCGCCCATACCACAGGAGAAGACCTGAGCGCTATCAGCGAGATACTTGCCCATCATTAGACAATTCAAGGACTCACCAAAGGGGTCTCTAGAGGGTCGGAATCCTTGATAGCGTTGAGGTAAGCGTCCAGGTAACTATCTTCAATCGGACGGTCTTGGGCAATAGGGATTCTGAAGCTGGAATCAGTGCCAATCACGTCGCGTATCTCAAAAGAAATTTACCGATGATACTCTACGCTCCAACCCTCCGCTTTCAGATCATCCATTACCTCCCTAGGAGTCTTGACGACAAGATCATCAACAGCTGTCCAAGTTGGTATGATATCCTCATTATCTATGGGATGAACCCTGGGTTGTCAGCGGCTCATGATATTTATACGAGAAAGAAGCACTCACCAAGTTCGTGGTGCGTCAATATTAGTCCACCCAGTCTACAAAACCTCTTGATCAGCACCAATCAACAAAATGGAAATACGCCAGCATACCTTGCTGCTTCGGCCAAGATGTCTGCTTTCAGACGCTTCTCGATGGCTTCCAGGTTCTCGGCGCGGTCTGTGAGGGTAAGGCTCTCCCTAGGAGAAGATGAGTCCCTTAGGACGAAAGGGCTGCCAGAAATATACACTGGAGGAGCAGTTGTTAGATCAACGCATAGAGAGAGACAAGCAGTGTCGAGCAACTCACCAATTGGTTCTTCACGCGTCGAGATGAAATGACACTGGAATTGAGATGCTGCAATTGGCCCACATTGAAGTAACGACAGTATCGCTTTGAGGCCCGCCAACCTCGGCTGCGCGACACCGTACACATTCATGGCCGACCTGTTCTGCCTGAAGTTGGGCGCGCCTTGAAGACTGATGTCAATCTCCAATGCTCGACCTACATTTTGCCAAGGTTAGCTCGTCATGTAACTGTGTAAACGGGAAACATACCCGAAGGGTAGTGATCAGTCTTCAGAATGAAGCCTCGGGACAAAACGCTCCCCTGACGGGTCTTGACAACACCCGGACCCAATTTATGCAGCTGTGCCAGAACATCGAGTGGTTTTGAAGTTGATTTCTTCCTCAAGGCCCATGGGTCACTGGTAGTGCGAGCATGGCTGCCCGTTGGGGTTGTTGGGGACCTCAGTGCCCTTGCGATCTGACTAGCAGTAGGAGGGGGAGTGTTGTTATCAGCACTACCCAAGCGTGTCGAGGGGGAGACAGGAGTAGGCTGTCCCGACATTGCAGTGTAATTGCAGAGCAGTCGCTCGAGTGAGAGCGGTCCCAGACGCAATGCGTCCCAGGGCACTTCACGTGCTACTTTACGACACGCGTCAACTGCTGTCGCGTGTGGCGCTATACAACAGATCCATTCACGAAGTATCACCCATCGGAACCCCATGAAAGTGATGCTTTATTATGCTCATCACTTTCACCACCCAAGCTTCCAAATGAAAGATCTTCTTGCTCCCGATTCGCATGCGTACTTCCTGCTTGTAATATAACGTCAGGCAGAGTGATAGGATCACGAAGCGGTTGAGGCACTGACGTAGATTGCAGCCCAATGCATGATATCAGCCTTGATAGCCTCGTTTGTGGCTTCCACTACACAATAGGCGATGGTCTGACCGTCCAATCGACATGTTTGTGTCAAGCTAAGCAATATAACTGGCAGAGGGACTTCGAGCTCACCTTAATAATGGTCGTTGGGGGGATACAATGCGCGAGGAGCTCATACAACTTTGCTCGGACTTCCAGAACTTTTGCTGGCGACTGTTCTTTGACGATCAAATCCGCCACCTTCATGCAGTAAGTCTCCCAATCTGGTTTGGCGATAGTCAGGTCAGATGACAGATCAGGGCTGTGCAACAAATGTCAGGGTTAACCAATCAAATCATAAATTCAAGTGACATACGACTGTGTTTTTAAAGCTTCCAAAACCAATAACGCTTTCCGCATGTTGCCTTCTGAGTCCTCAATGATTTCCGTAGCAGCTTCTGAGGGCAAATCAAACCTCTCCTTCTTTGCCACATGATTGAGTGCTGCGAGCATCTGTAAACCAGAAGCCTTAGGTGACTGTCTTGGTACGTTAAGATTGCGGGCACGAACCTCTTCAGGTTCCGGTCCTGCGACGCGCATAAGGAGACATCGACTCTTGATAGGTGCAATGAGCTTGCTCGTGCTATTGGCGCAGAGTATCAGTCGCATATTGCTCATGTATTTCTCCATGGTTCGACGCAGGGCGGCTTGTGCGTCACGCGACAAAGAGTCGGCTTCATTGATAATAACCACTACAACGATGACATGCCAGATTCAGCTCCCCGACACTTGAATACTCAGTAGCATGCATACCTTTGAACCTCTGTTTCGCGTTCAAGTCAACCTGTTGAGTTTGAGCGATCTCCTTGAGGATCTCCTGGATAACAACACGGTCATATATTCCGACGTCACTGTCCACGGTGTAAGCATATCACTCTCGTACGAGAGTCTCAATCTAACCTGGGCGTGATTTCAATGTGGAAGTTGCTCTGAACGATGTTGACATCGAGCTTCCGTTTGGACGGTGTCATGAATACGCGTTGGTCGATTTTAAGCTGCAAGGCAATGTAAAAGCCCATAATTCAGTATCTTTTCCTAAAAATAGTTGAATTTAAATTTCAAGCACACCTTCTCTACGCCTGGACCAAACAGCTGACGCAGCGTACACGCTATCCGAGTCTTCTTTCCAGATCCAGAAGGGCCATAGAAGAGCATGTGAGGAAAGTCCCCCGATGCTGCCTATATAGGAGCACAAACATGAGCCCATAGACAATCGAGGGCACCCTTTTGATGCATACCAGGGACCTTAGCCGCTCTGAGAGGTCTTTGTGATAATGGAGATCCTCAAGTGTGCGGGGTCTGTACTGAGGGATATTTGAGATGTGAGAAGCGTAGTCAAGCTGAAGGCTCTGGATAACTCACTTTATCAACCCAAAGTGACATAGCTTAACACTCGAAACAGAACAGTTATAAGTGATGCTGGTCGGTGAGGATTGGTTTGTATTAAGACGGGAACTGGCACGTCCATATGAACAAACAAACGTCCCACCCTATTCTGCGTGAAGACTGCTGTCCCACTGCGAAAGCAATTCGAAGGCGAATCCTGTTGGCTGTCATTGCGCCAAGGCTGCGGTGATGCTCGCGCTTACAAGAATGTGGGCTTTGCTTCATCCCCAGCCTGCTGTGAGATATCAGAATCAGCGGACGCCGTATAATATCTTCGCCGCATCCCAAGTCAGTCCAGTGGATGCTTGTATGGTGCCTCGTTCGTTCCAAGAAGGTTTTCTGTCTTTTATTGGAATAGAAGCCGAACAGTTGAGAAGGAGATTCACTCAAAGGTTCCATAGCCCCAACAAGACGTAGACTTCACTCTGTGGCGATCGGCATAGCATTTGATTGTGGCATAGCAAGGCGAGTACTGTCAAATTCTGATCATCTCCCAGGAGCCCGCATTTGACTACCATAATCTTCAAAAGGGGTCGATCCAACAAATGTCACAGCAGAAGCATGGTGTCAAACCCACGAGCAAGCTCCGCAGAGAAGCACACATCTTCTGATGATTAATAGCATGTATATTCCTTAGGACAAAAAGAGCACGGAAAGACAATCAAGCCTCATGGCTCGGCAGCTTCTCCCCTTCAATATCCATTTCCGAATCGTGTCTCCCCGCTACCTTCGGCATTTGCAGAGGAGCATCGGTTTTGATAGCCGTCAACTCCTTGACGAAGGTTGTGCCCCAATATGCAGAGGAATACTTCTCGACGTACTGGGAGGGATTGAAAAATTAGCCCTTAGACCTGTTCGGAAGACGGTGCCACATGCCTTGAAAAGCTTTTCTTGATTCACTCTTCTTGTTTCTGCATCCATGGTGACCGCCTCGTGGATAGCATCTGCTACTTGCTGGCTGTCCCACGGGTTGACGACGAGACTACCGTTCAAACTCTGGGCTGCACCGGCAAATTCGGAGAGTACCATGACACCTTTCTTCTCTTGCTGACTAGCGATGTACTCGTACGACACCTTGGGATGAGGAATACGCGTGTTAAATAAAAGAAATGATCTGATCCAGTCATTGGGACTTACCAAGTTCATACCATCCCTTGTACTGGTCACTAGGCAGACATCGCTGACGGCGTAAAGCGCAACGAGATCGGTAAAGTTCAAGCTCTTGTGCATGAAGTGGATGGGCATGAACTCGATGGTCCCAAATCGGCCGTTGATTCGTCCGACGAGTTCGTTGACAGTGGCGCGCAGGTTCTGATACTCCTCAACGTCTCCCCGAGATGGCACCGCAAGTTGACACAAGACGACCTACTCCGCCGTAGTGAGTACAACATTGTGGGTGGTTGCGCATTGAGCTCCCTCACCTTCCCAACCCATTCTGGATGTTGAGACAAGAACACCTCCAGCGCGTGTAGCTTCTGAGGGACACCCTTGATGTAATCCAGACGATCAACTCCGACAATGACTTTCACTCCCTCGAACCTCTTCTCCAGCGCGGCCAAACGAGCCTTGACCGGTCCGGACTCGAGGCCCTACGGTTACATGAGCTGTTAGTGCAGGGAAGGAAATCAGTTAGAGGCTTATGTACCTTTACAAACTGTTCCGGGTCGATACCGATAGGGAAAGTGCCCACATGCGCGTATCTGCCTTCGAAGACCAGACCATTGGGCATGGTGGGAACATTCAAGACGCGAGTGCAGGACGACAGGAAATGACGGGCGTAGTCGTATGTGTGGAAGCCGAGGAGGTCGCAGTGTAGCACTCCGAGGAGGATTTCACGCCGAACGGGCAAGATCCTACAGGTCAACTTAGTACCAGTCGAATAACGTCATCACCTTCCGGTGACTCACCTGTAGATTTCACTACTCGGGAACGGTGTATGCAAAAAGAAACCAATCTTGATGCCCGTCACTTTCTCGTTGTCCACTCGCTCCGGTTCGATGTCGATCCCATCCATCATCCTGCCGAGCTCAGTCGACTTGTCGGTCAGGTCCTTCCCCTCGATCAACCCCCTCAGCATCATTGGCATGAGCATCAGGTGGTAATCCTGCACCCAAACCATATCATTGTTCTTCAGCAAGCCACGGACCGACTGAGCGAACTTCCAGTTAGCTTGGCGGTACGCAAGCCAATGCGACTCGTCGAAGTTCATCTCCCCAGGATGATAATGGAACAGTGGCCAGAGGATGGAGTTGGAGAAGCCATTGTAATGTCGCTCGGCGACGTCGTCAGTGAGATTGACCGCCTGGCAGGAGAACTCCTCCTTCAAGCGCTTGTCGACGATGGGACGGTCCTGATCAGGGATGCAGAACCCTGGCCATCCAATCCAGGTGAAAGACATGTATTTCTTGCACCCGGATAGCGCAGAGACAAGGCCACCAGAGGACATCTTGAAGTGATGTTCACCCTTGGTATCTTTGGAGATAGTGACCGGAAGACGGTTGGACACAACGAGTAACCGTGCGCTGCCATCGCCAAAGTCTCCTCCGTTCATGTTTGTGACTGACGAGGATGAGGGTGAGGGGAGGAGTGAAGGTGTTAGAGTCTGGCGAGTTGGGTGATGAAGGGAATGCGGTTGGGTACTCGGACTGTATTTGCACCAAAGGCTCTTAAGGAAGAGGGCCAAAGTGATTCACCTGTGAATGTCACGGAAGAATGGGGGCAGAATCGATAGTCGGCAGTCAGTAAAGCAATCCGGGGCACCCCGGGGGGTAGCATGAAATACCCAATACGGCCGGCTCACAGGGCGATGGGGATCCGATGTGGCACGCACTGAGAGTACTCGGGATTGAGGATAGAGACGATAGAGATGATAGATGCATTTGATCCGCTTAATGGGATCCCCCCAAACGCGAGCGTCATCGCCTATGCGCATCGATATCAAGATGGACCGTACGAGAAACGAACTCTACAAGCCCATTTAGAGCCAATCTTCGGCTGTACCCTTTCACGGCCGATCTCCAATGCGAACGTGCGATGCAGCCAATTCCTTAGAATTCAGGTAATCGGATTTCATTGCGAATTACAACAGCAGCAGACACCCCACGAAATAGACCCCACACGACCTCGGTAAAATAATGAGCGGTAGGACTCCGCGTCAATTCACCAGGCGCCCCATCTCTTCATTGATCTCTTTCCTTCGATCGTTCGCCTTCTTCGAGTCCATGCCTTCCAAGGCCTCAAACTCTGCGGCCAGCCTCTTCAGACGGGCCCTGGGCGTTTCGTCCTCGTCGTCATCACTGCCGCTGCCAGTTCCCCCCTTGATTACCTTGCTCTTTCTTGGCATCGGGGGCAACGGAGGTGGAGGAGGTTTACGATTTAGATGTAACGGTACGATCGAGATCCTCTTGTCAAGTCCGGAGGGACGGGCTTGGCTTCCAGGTGTTGTTTGAGTAAGGATGTCCGTCAGCGGTTCTAGAAGCGCAAGAGTTAGCCAATACGTCTCACGATAAGCGAATTCATGGGGGGCGCACTATTCGGTCGTCGCCAATATGGAACACTACCGCGTCCTTGAGGGGTGGGAGTGGTTGTGGCTGGTGTTGACGGTCGGGAAATCTTGCCTACAACATGTTCTGGCAGGCGAGCCTTTGTCACCGGCGGAGGAACGATATCAACTACAGGTTCGGGTTCTGACACCTGCTGCAGAGGCTCAGGTGCTGCAGGGTCCAGGGCGATAGGAGGTTTGACGATATTTTGTGCAGCAGGTCGAGCATCAAGCACTACTTCGGCCACGGTCTGCTTCTTGCTCTGTGACTTCTTGCCGGCTTTCTCGACAACGGCGCCTTCTTCATCTAGAACCATCATATTCCGCTGGTCCGCCTCCGCCCCAGCTGAGTGGTCCCCGTTTGTTTGTTTCTTTTTCAATTTGACCCGCGTGCCGTCTTGAGGTTTGTCAGTAGGCATCTTCTCCGCAACGTGAAGCTCCTGAGCTGCCACTTCTGCGACGCTCTTGGCGACTGCAACACGGATGCTCGAGCGCTGCGTGCGACCATCGCCAAAAATATCCTGTTCGGGGCCTGTCGTGGGGTCAGCCACCGCATAGCTCAGCTATCTATGCAAGAAACCCACCTTCGGGGTTGTAAAGCTTTGTTCTTTTCATAGGTTTCTTTACGCTGCTATCGTCCTCGAGCTTTCTCTTTGGAGAGAGGTGTGGCACAGTTGTCAGAGGGCCGGTGGACAACGATTGAGCAACTAGAAGACCAACTACTTGTCAGATGACATACGGCATAGAAAAATAGAAGATGCAGCTTGCCTTCTTCATCACTGTCCTCTATGAACTGTTTGGACTTGACAACCGAGCCCCGACTCGTGCTTGCAAGCGCCTTGACGCCTTGGGAGTCCTTCAGCAGATCTTCCCCGCCGCTCCTACTTTTCCGCTTGCTAGACTTCTCCTTCTCCTTTCCCTTGGTCTTCTTCTTTGGTGCATTTTGCTCCTCATTTTCCTCACCGACTTCTACGGCCGCATTCGATTTCCGTTTGGTCTTCCGCTTCGTCGCTGCTTCAATGGGATTGAAGTCCGAGTCTGATCCGGCATCAGCTTGTAGGGCTTGGGGGAGGGGCGCTGTAGGTGGTTGCCCGATGGCTTGTACAGGTTGACGAACGACCTTTAACAGCATAGGATCTTCTTCTGGGTCTTCCGAATCAGATGCGACGCGGATTTTTCTGTTCTTAATAGGCCGTGAGGCCGTCGACGCAGATGCACTTTTCGCTGGCGGTACTGAGACGGAATTGCAAGTAGAGGCCTTTGTCTTCCTTGTAGGAGGCGCGCCTTGCATCATGATAAGGAAGGGATGATATATTAGGTACACCTGCCACCCATGAATCAATGCAAAAATCGTGGAGCTTACCGGCTGGAGCGTCATGATCCTGGTCACTTGAGATAGTGATGATATTGGGAACAACACCTGCCACAGCGCGGGCTTTCCCTTTGGTCGACGGTGGATTTCTGGCGCCCAATAAGTCCAAGGCCGGTACAGCAGTATTCCTCGAAGTCGATGGGCTTGATATAAGAGAGATATCACGATTTATGTTAACCATGCCGCTTTGTTCATCGCGACTGGGACGGGTTATTGACACGCTTTCCGCATTCAGTTGGGGCGCCGGAGCATTTCTGGGGTTTGACACACTGGATATCACAGAATCTGCTGTTGCTTGATCCTCCGCTTTACTGAAGCGGGGCCTTGGTCTTGGACGCGGTTTCTTGGTTGTTATGGGTGCATCAGATGGTACAGTAGAAATGGATTCAATGGCTGATATAGCACTGGCGAGCGCGGTGCGGACAAGGGGTATGGAAGCGTCGATGGATTCGATGGAGGTGTCCGCAATGTGTCGAGAGGCAGTGAAGCTCGAGATAGTAGAAGGGTCATCGTTCGGTAGCGGCATGTTGTCGGCAGAGTTAAGAAAGTACTTCAAGGCAGCCTCTGCTGTGGAAGACTGCGCTGCAACGCCAGTGTCTCTAGGACGTGAATGCGCTATGATTTCATGGATGACCAAGATCAGGGAATGCAGTTCACTATGAGGTCTATAAGCAACGCTCACGAATGACAGATATAACATCCACTTCCCTCTCTTCTTCACTATCCGCAATAATTTCATCATGGTGGAGAGAGGTGGCCATTTTTCGGGCAAGAAATCGCTGAGGACGCGTCGCTGGGTAGAAGTAAACAAGCGTGAGGCGCGTCGAATACGCAATGTCCGAAATCGTGGCGATAATCACTGCCACAGCTCCGTCATACTTATACAACTCAGACCAGAGGCACCGCCGCTTTTCTGATCATGGATTCTCTCTTCTCTCACCTCGAGGTCCTAAAGGACAAAGTTCAAGATGCTGTCTTTGCGGTAACATCCTGCGTCTGTCAGCCTTCGGCAACGATCAAAGTGAACGGACGCACCTTCAAAATCGTCAAAATTCTCGGCGAAGGAGGTTTTTCGTTTGTGTATCTGGCCCAAGATGAGCAGAGCGGAGTGAGCGTAAAAGTATTACGGAATTACCAGTTCATATCTAACCTGTCGTTCAGCGCGAGTTTGCTCTCAAGAAGATCCGATGCCCGACTGGTCAGGAAGGAGTGCGAGAAGTATGTAACCCATGTTCAGACCATAGTTCAGTGTTCTAACCTCTTTCTGCAGGCTATGCGGGAGGTAGAGGCTTACCGTCGATTCAAGTGAGTGGCTGATGCTCATCATGGCCCCCAGTCCGTACTGAAACTTGCGCAATAGGCACCCCAATATCATCCGTATACTAGTATGTTAAATGCTTAATTAGGCTCCATGAACAAAGTGACTGAGCTTTTGCTGATGTAGGATTCTGCCGTGGTCGATGACCGGGATGGGGAAGGCAAGATTGTCTACCTGTTCCTTCCATATTATCGGGTACGCACCGCTCGTTCTGTGGTTACAGCACTGCTCTGAACAGGGCATTATACTTTCCAGAGAGGAAACCTTCAGGATATCATCAACGCCAACTCAATACACAATTCTCATCTATCTGAACATGAGATCCTCACATATTTCCTCGGCACCTGCAAAGGCCTCAGCGCCATGCACGGGTACCGCATGGTGGTTCCGAAATCTTCAAAAGACCAGTCGGGTTCATCGAAGAGCCCAGGGCCACGGCCGCCTTCCCGTCAAGAGAATCACGCGCAGGATGACGAAGAAGATCATGAGCAGAGCTCCATGCTGCCTCACCCAGAAGGGGACCATGAAGGTGGTTTCTCCTACCATGGAAGGTCCTCCAGAGGTGCACCTCTAGCCACGAGGCCTCCCATAGCAGACCGAGTGGTCGAAACCGTTTTCGATGGGGACGAGGAGTTGGACACACTGCAACATGCATCCACTGGGAATATGGAGCTCGTACCATATGCGCACCGAGACATCAAGCCAGGGTTAGTCGTCCAGGGCATTCACTGCGTACGGATTGACTAACGTGAGCATGTCTGGATTAGAAATGTCATGCTGTCTGACGACGGTGCTCCCATTCTCATGGACTTCGGAAGCACCATCAAGGCTCGTATCCATATCGAGAACCGGAACCAGGCCTTAATGCAGCAGGTTAAAGAACTTACGTATAGCATTACCAAACCATTATTGACGCTCCTTCGTTCAAAGGACCTTGCTGCAGAGCAGAGTACAATGCCTTATCGTGCACCGGAGCTCTTTGACGTTAAGACGGGCACGACCATCGACGAGAAAGTGGACATCTGGGTAAGCTAAACACTGCAAGCCAGTCAAACTTCTGCTGATATGCTGTGCTTTGATTTGGTGTCAGTCGCTCGGCTGCCTTCTGTTCGCCTTGGCATACTCTCATTCGCCCTTCGAGACCACACAGACCACCGAACAAGGTGGCTCACTTGCCATGGTGATCATGAACGCTCAGTACAAGTATCCTCGGGAGTCGCCATACTCCGAAAGCTTCAAGGCTATCATCGACTCATGTCTGAAGGTCAACGCAAAGGATCGCCCTTCGGTCGATGACCTCATTCACACAACCGAGACGATGCTGCAGAGCCTGAACTAAGAGTCAATACATCTGGCTTAGCAAGCTCTGATCAACCCGCGAGAGACATTAGATGAGTTTGTAATAGATTAGAAGACCAGATGTTGTCGATAGCAGCAATACGATACCCCGTTCACTCTCGACGCCCTCCTTGTCCATCATTGCCCTCTAGTCCTTCTTCTGCCGTCTCTCCCGCCTTCGCTTTTTTCCGGTAGACTTGCCAAGTTGGGGCTGAACAGAGACTGCTCCTTTGGTACTGGTGACTGCATTCTTACTCGCCTTCGTCTCTAAAAGGTTAGTTCCCTCAGGAGGTCCCTCTTGCTGCGCTTTCCCCTCGTTGGCCTAGTGATGGATTCTATGTCTTCAGTAGACCTCAGAGCGTTTGTAAATTTGACACGCACCACATCTCGAACGATCTTTCGAATAAATTTGGCACGCTCGATGGCAACATTGGTGTCGCCGGTCTGGTTAAGACGCTTCATTATCTTGGTCTTGAAGTACAAAAGTCGCCGTCGGTGAGTCTTTGCAGGCGACGATTGTTAATCAGAGGGATGATCGGCGAGCATTAAGATACGTACCGCTGATTTCAAATGCTTTTGCACTACGTCCAACTTGTTATCCCCATCGTTCAAAATTTTATCACAGAGGACGCATGATTGCGTGCCAGACTTGCGATGTGTCATGAGTTCCGGAACATTCAGGTGCTTCAGAGTGTAAGCTCTCGCCTTCTAGGGGGGTAGGATGCACGTCAGTGAGCGTATTTTCACTCAAAGATAGCATGGTATGCATACTATTCGCGTTCCATTGACTTCTTTATCTCCTCTTGAGCTCGAGGCATCGATGGAAGCATCCTCGTCTTTAATCATAGCATCCTGTCTCCCAGAACTCCTAGTAGACTTCCTATCCCTGTCCTCCTTTCTACGCAAGGGGTTGATATTCAAGGCTTCCACCAAAGATGAAGCTGCCGAGTCGTCAGAGGCTCCAGATTCGCTGCCAGGTTCTGCATCAGACGACTCTGAATCCAAATCTGAGCCGTCACCCAGACCCATCTCTTCTCTCATATCTTTCGTGATGCCTAGTTCCTCATACTCTGCTTCACGTCTCTTTCTTTTGTCCTGCTGTTTAGTTATCCGCTTGATCATGAGGTGTTGCAGCCACAGGGCGGAAAAGTTTGTTGTCCATTAAGTTGTACCAAGCCTCATCAAATGTCCAATTGTGAGATTATACTCTCTCAACTCATCTACCTTATCTAACTCCAGGCGATTGCTGTCAGGAACAAGGCTACGGATACTAGAGGAAACGAAATCCTTGCGATTCTCAAAGGCTATCGATTCTGGAGGCCGTGTACCCCGAACTATCGCTAAAACCTGACAACACTGTGAATATGACTGCCCGCCTCAGCACCACACTTTCTTTGCGCCGAATAAAATGGCTCGACAGCAAATGTGGGATCATGTGAATGACTTGGCAAAGTGGATTCAATGGTGGTTGGCTGAATCGGCGATCAAGTGGTTGTGTTTGCAAGGTCGGCATCGCACTTTTGAATTGAACATCATAGCAACCTCCTTTAGGAGTTGCTTCCTATGCGGAACCAGAGACGTACACATCTATACATTCTGCATTCCGTTCTTTTGGGAACAACGTTTGCATATACTATTGAGTGAGACGGGTATATAGTTTGCAAGGCGCCCCCCTATCCTTCAAACTTTTCTGAACAAATCCCCCTCCTGCCTGAAATTCGTGCGCGCCCAACACCATGCTCGACTCTCTCCTCTTCCTCACCCGCCTTATCTTTGACGCGGTATTTGAAGACTTCGACATGGATTTGATCTCGCTTGTCTTGCGATATATCTTGGCTTTCGTCATTTGTGGCTTTATCTGTATTGGACTTCCCAACTACTTTCACCCCAAAGCCATCGTTTCCGCCTTGGACCTCGTCATGGGGCATACCCTGGGAAGTCTTGAACCGGCCGTTGTCGTCGAACCGGTCGCACCTGAGCCAGCACAACCTAGTCCATCCTCTCACAACGTCCAGGGTGGTGCGCAAGGTAGACTGATCAACAGCCAGGACAGACGGCCGCTAATTTGTACCCCGGTCGCTACTCTGCCACGCCAAGTCACCACTCTACCACGCCAAACCACAACCGGTTTCAACGACTACCAGAGACCCTCCGTGGTCGACAGGCAATACTCTATCGATAGCCGCGACCGCCTGTTCTCCCGTGTAAGTACGGTGAGACTCCCTCACACCTGGGAATCGGTGGGCAGAACTCTCATATTACGCCAACGCTGATGCTGATATACTCACTCTTTGTCAGACCACACCGACTAACCGCTGGGAATCGCAGTGGAACCTGTCCGCTTCTTTAACCCCCAGCCCTCCTAATCTTGTCTCCGCTGAACCCGACCTCACCCATCGACCGATCATCTTTTTGCCTGTCCAACCTAAGAGGCATGCCCGGGTATCGCTTGCGAAGACACCGACGCTAGTATCAGAGAACGCCGCTCCGTCCTCCACTCGCCTTCAGACCCCTCTGAACGCACATCCACCGCCTCAACCCTCCATCACCGACGCTCTGAACCTTGTTTTGAACGTCTGTACCCTCAAATTTCTGGCTCTTCCAAGTTGCTAATATCCTTCCTATAGCATTTGCATTCCAATGTGACGTACCCCCTCGCCTTGGGTCCCGACGGCGTCCGTCTCCCTTGTGACCTGATGGCGACTCACAAGTTCTGGGTTAGTCTCGATTGCTTATCTTTGTCTCTATCAGAAACCTGACCGTGATGCACCAGAACGTGACGGACAATACTACTGGCATCTCTGCCGGGATTATTGACAAAGCTGGTCATTTAGGCCAGGTTGGTTGAATTGTCCTTACGGTGTCCAAGTTTGCTAATCATCCTATGACCTGGTAGAGCATCCTCACTCTTGCTACCGTCCACGCTCAAGCGAGCATGCCCACCGATCCCATCTTCAACGCAAGTTAATCTAGACGTTTGTTGAATATTCTCTCTCTAAACGATTTGATGATTTTTTTAGACACTCCGATCCCATTCTTTCGAGACGCTACTGAGCAACCACGACGGCAACTACACCAAGTTAACACCGCCTCTTGAAAGCAACTTCCTCGTAAGCTTTGGTCTACTCGCGTCTTGGTGCAATGTCTTATGATCTGAAATACGATTCTTTTATAGGATGTACGCAATCCGGACAATACCCACTCCAGCATCGTCGATCGTGATAGTCGTCTTATCAAGGTAAAGCACTGCCGCAGGTGCCTATAGGCTTCATATTCTGTTGAAATCTGACAAGATCCCGGTATTCAGGCGCTCGAGCTCTTTGCCTCGGGTGATTTTATCAACTCAGTCGAAGCTCAGCCAGTAACACAGGTCCCGGCGCGCGCCCTACCTACCTACTACGACCTTTCTTCTACCGTCATTGAACCTTCCATGGGCTACACTTCCGTCTCAACCGCCAATCACATCATGGGAGACGTCGTCACATCCGTCGCCGGGCCTGCTATGGAGGATATTATCACCTCGACAGTCGACCTAGTCACGGAGGACAGCATTATGGACAGCATCAGCGCCCCCACTGTCGAAGAGTCGGCCATGGAGGACATTAGAAACGACAACCCGCCTGTGCTCCCAGCCATCACAATTGTCAATATGGATATCGCTCCTAGCAGTGATCCTACCACCGCCGCTTCTTCAACGGTCGAAGTTCTCTCCGCGTTTGCTCCTGCCAAGACCTTGGCCTCTCCCTTCATTCATACTGGCCTCACCGACAGTGACAAGCGAATGATCTTCAAAACGACGCCTCCCCCCGATACTTCGGACGTCTTTGAGGGCACATGCTCTGTTGCTTATAACGGAGCATCTGGTCGCGAGCGTAGCGGTCCTCTCACTCTTACCGTCCGACGCTTTATCGACGCTGAGCAGTTCGTGGCGCTGAACAAACCTATCCTCAACTTCGAACGCGATGATCGCTCGATCGCGTCCTTCACCGTTGTGCAATGGCATCCGGCCCGGCGGGTCAACACGGATCTTCCATGCTTCCCGTTCCGACTCCGACAAGTAGGACGAGAAGACTTGCAAGAGGATGTTGATGTTACTGTGAGCTACACCCGCAATGTCTATTCCTATACACTTCCCTCACAGGACGACCACTCGCCCGGAACTCTGCTCACAGATTCTGTCGGAGAGAGACGCGTTGGAGTTTTGTCTCCAGACCGGGTTGACCTACCCGCCGAAACCCTCAGTATGTATCCGACCTCCTTTGTCGTTCGCGATACAAAAGACTGATGGTTTCGTGTTTGCCAGTCTCCTACCATCGCACCTCTACCCGCTGCTTCTGTACCCTCGGCAGTGACTATGCCCTCAACGACGCCGGCCCCTGTTTCCATGCCTTCAGGACCATCGACATCCGCTGCTGTCACTCCTTCACGAAATGCGCCCACTCTCGCACACGAGTACAGCTCCGCGTGTTCTATCATTATACCGGGCTCGTCAATCCGCCCTCCAAAGATTCTCTATCACCGCCAGATGACGGCTGGCTCCAAGACGGAATGGCAGTATACCCTCAACGCAAAGGCTGGAAAGACGAAGAGAAATTGGGTTTCGATCCTCCCAGACGACAGCACTTGGAAGTACGATGGAGCGATGCGCATGATCGAGCTGTCAGGGATTAACATATCGGATATCTCGAAGCCGAAAAAGTTGTCAATCAAGGTGAGCGATTTTCGTGGTTGCCTCGTGTTTCTCCGCCTTATACTAAATCAAAACCCACCTTTTGAGATGACTGAGGCGATTGGAGTGATGTTTTGTGAATGGACAGGTATACGTCAGGTGTCTGTGAGTGCTAGTATTCGTCTTTTGCTCTGACTACCGCAACCATTTCTGACTCGTTTCAGGAGGCAAATAAGACTCCTGCCAAAGCCATCCAATCAGCTGACTCTACTTCGGCTCCCGCTGCGACAACCTCCAATGCTGGGAAGGTGGCCTCCGTCACGACCTCGAAGCCCACTACTGCCGCCCAAGACCCTTCGCCACCACCTTCCTCCTCGACTACCCCTACGTTCGTCTTCGGCGCACCGCCCTCTTCTTATGATGGCCGAGATATCAAGGCATTACGACCCTCGTAAGTACTCGTGGCTACAATCCGAGCAAATGAATACAGTTCCTAACCTAGCCTTTGCTGTCCTCCTAGTAAACGGGTCAAGCATGGTCTCAAGTAATTGTTTCAATCTTCTCCTATATATTCCTCAAAAGCTCGCTATCCGCGTCCGCTATGTTTTCTTCTCACACATTGGCTATGTATCGTTGAATATAATTAGATAATACTATCAGGGCTTTCCAATGTCAATCCACCACGCAGCAGAACCCGATTGTCAAAACCATATAATTGATCAGAGTGTAGATTGTATCCTGCAGGAGGAACGTCCAACATGGACACAGTGCCGGGCCGACCAATGGAGGATTTGCTGCAGGTACTAGTGCTGGCTGTAATCTGGGTCGGAGCGAGTCCAAGTGTACGATGATGCGACGCGGTCATTTTGTACGCCATTGCTGAATACAGCACAGTCAACGCTGATACGGTCTTGTCTAAAGACGAATGGGCCCGGTCCGGTGGGATGTTCTTATGATCTTGGTCTCGGAGTGAGGAGGTCGCTGTTCATGGACTTCACAAGGTATTTTCCGGATGAATGGTTTGTTGGACTGGCCTGGGGTCGAGGAGATGTGTCCAGCGGCCCGAAGGTTTTCACAGGCATTCTGACGGCACGGACTCCCTGCCAAGCAAGGGTAGGGCATGTCCGACACGCCGGTGTGTCAAGGATTATAGGGCATGAAGTAGTTGGCACTCTCGGCTCTCGCCTTCTGGAGAGCATAGCATTTTCTGCGAGTGCTACGTAGGATTGGGGCTCGTTTACAAAATGGATCTTTCGCCTAGAATCTCCATCTCCACATCATGGGCCTAAGGTTTCTTACTACACGTAATACGAGCGCTCCGCCAAAGTGGATGGCGGCTATCCCACAGCGCCTTCAGCCATATTCTGCATCAGACGACAGTCGGAGTATGTCTTCAGCGACGTCCTGGTATTTGCTTCCCGCTTCTTTCCTACATCCTGTCGTTTCGTTATCCACACAGTAATTTGGAAGCGATGACATATCTGTAGAAGTGCCCGAATTGTGGGATATTACCAGGTCGGGAAGGAAGAGGAGGCTTCCTCATCCCATTTTCGCAGGCGGGGGAGGGGGGCTCGCTCAATTTGGTCTTTGCCGCTTGGCCTCGCTCCTTCTATATTCGAAGGCACCACTACAGCATCGTGCTCCACTTAGACTATGGGCTCTGCGCGTGGCAGTCCTTACGCGCGTGGGCCATGGAGCCTCACGCACGGGTGCGACGAATGATCCGAACAGAGGCACTAGCGCTTCGGACAATACCGGAGTTTTCGAGGACACTGTCGATGGAGGAATTCGCATTTCGCGAACTCGCGATGCATGGGCGGCTTGTGACGACCACTACAAAATCGGGAGTGGGCGTGGCCAGTGAGAAGCATGGCCAGCGAACCTGTAGATCTTGACGTTGGTCCTGAGTAAAAGGACAAAGGATTGCGTAAAGGATGTAGCAGGGACATGCTTATCTCTAGTCGAGCCTTGGTAGAGTACCAATTGCAAAGTCACAGTCAGAAAGTGCTCTGCATATGGGATCATCCACCCTTTTTATCCCAACGAAGTGAGCATTTTTTCTGAGCGGCTTATGCGCGTCAGTCAGGGTCAAGACTGGGCGAGAAGCCACGACCATGGCAGCCAAGGGCTCCAGCGAGGGCATGGTGTGCCTTTGACGCATGTCCGCAGAAGATAGAAATACCTGTCTCAATATGCCGCTGAGACAGAAAAGGATGGCCTTGGGGTGAGACACTGACCTCACAAGGGATGCCTCTCGCAATGTATTGGGTGGACCACGACTGACCGCATGAGTTGGCAGAGAGAGACGGAGAGAGTCCATCTGGACCCGACCAGGGCAAGTAACAAAGAAGTTGAGGAAGGGCAACCATCCCGCATTTGGGCCCAACTGGGATGGAGTTCTGTTTGTCTATGTAAGTAGCATCTGAATCGAGACTACTTACTCGAAACACCCCTTGCTTCTCCAGCCCTCTCACCATCAGTCCGTCACATAAATGTCTGGTATGTAGAAATGGACCTTTGCATCCCTTCTGATCCCTCTCCTCCCCACCATCAATCTGATCTCTCTCTCTCTGTTTTGTTCTCTATGGCGTCCGTCGCATTGCCATCCCGCCACCACATGTTCTCCACTCCAGCCCCCAAAGTACAACAAAGCCAGTCCGTCCCAGTAGCCGCACCGCCTTCAGCCGCAGAGATCCAGCGCAAGCTCTCCTGCCATGCAACTGGTCCTCCCACCAACCATAGACGGAAGGGGTCCTTTTCGGTGATTAACACCTCCATCTTTGTCTGACATATACGTCCTCGGGTCCAACCTACGTTCTCCATTGACTCTTTCGATGTATAGAAGTCGCCTACCGCACCATCGGCCTTGTCTGGGACTGAATCTGACTCCGATGCCAGCATCACCTTCAGTCCTCCAACAAGACACATTCCCCTCGCGGCTATCGACGCTTCCAACGCCCTGCAGACGACCACGTCCAACACCATCCAAGGACCTCAGCTTGAAGCGATTGCAGAGAAGCCCGGCAGTGGGGAAGACACCGAAGATGATGAAGACGATGATTGGGACCCTGCTGGAGACAGGACTCAAGAAGAGGCGGCTGCGTTGGATACCGAGAATGTGGTCAAATCAGGTTATCTTCTCAAGAAAGGGGAGCGCCGGAAGGTGTGTATGACCTCTGAGGCTTGGCACACGACACAGGGGTGTGGAATTTACTCGAGCTTTGTCCACTAGACTTGGAAGAAACG
The DNA here is from genome assembly GCA_019632285.1 of Tulasnella sp. 332. Lineage (NCBI taxonomy): Eukaryota > Fungi > Basidiomycota > Agaricomycetes > Cantharellales > Tulasnellaceae > Tulasnella > Tulasnella sp. 332. The sequence continues at coordinate 112,506 of WSTV01000003.1, read as the reverse complement.
CTGGTTCGTCCTGCGCCAAACGCAGCTGTCCTACTACAAGTCCTCCAAGGAGTACCAAACTCTCCGCGTGCTCCCCATTTCCGAGATTCACTCCGTTTCGCAAGTCACCCTCAAGCGACACGATTACACCTTTGGAATCGTCATCCCCTCCAGGACCTATTACATTCAAGCTGGTTCCGCCGCAGAGGTCGACAGCTGGGTGCGTGCTATAAGCGATGCCAGAGCAAAGTTAGCCGCGAACACCGCCACAACTGCTCCGGCCACTGCGGACGGAAAGAAACATATCCCTCCAGCAATCAACGTCCAGCGCTCCAGTGCTATGGATATCCAAGGCGCTCTGATAACTGCAAAGACCCCACCGCCACAGGCGGTAGCCCATAGCCAGATGTCCGCGTCGCCCTCGTCGCCCTCGAACCTCAACTACCACCTCACCTCGTCTGATTCTGACGATCACGACGCCGCTGATTTCTATGCCGCTATCAGTACACCCAGCGCATCACCAAATCTCGGAAACGCCACAGGCGGTCCGATGATCCAATTCGCTGCAGAAAATCGCGATCCGAAGAAGGTGATCCTCCAGGGCTATTTGATGAAGTGCGGCTCCCAGCGTAAGCGATGGAGGAAGCGGTGGTTGGTTTTGACACCGGAGCAGCTCGTGTATGCGAAGAGTCATATGGAGCTGGGTAATGGGAATGGGAAACTGGGGAGGAACGTCAAGGTTGTCCCGCTCGAGTGCATCCTTGATGCGATCGAGTGCAAGGTCTCCAAGGCCGCGCATAGTCTGGGCTTGGCGACGAGTGGATCCATGTCAGGAGCCGAGGGAGGTAGGATGTCTATGTCGCTATCGGGGGGACCTCCTGGCGGCATGAACCCTTCGTCTTCCTCTCAACACCCACATTACAATGGAGCGACTCAGCACTCCGCCTCATCGTCTGCAACAGATCCTTCAACCGCGCCCCAGCTTCCTCATACGTTCAAGATCATCACGGCCAAGCGACCGCTCGTCCTATGCGCGCCCAGCGAGGAAGAGGAGATCAAATGGATGTCGGCTGTCCGGGCTCTGATCGCACGACGCTGCGGAACCACTGGGAATGGCGGGGTGAACACAGCGGACCACCAGCAGGGTGCGATGCCAGCGACGACGACGATTCCCGGTTCGATTCTTCAGCAATCTCAACCATCCACCCCTCAACCCCAACAAGTTTCGTCTATGGCGGCGACATCACCTCAGAGCAAACGCATAGCAAGGCGGGAGAATTCGGCATCGATATCGAGCATCCCTCCTGTCAATGGAGAGCAGCGTGGACCCAGTTCCTTTGGTTCCCAGCAGCAACAGATCGTCGCAGCGAGGAAGGACCCCGTCACCAATACCAGGGCCATCTCTGCTATAGCGACCTAAGCCTGGGGCCACATAGCTGGGCGGTGTTGATGGACTTTTACATCTCAAACTACCACCTTTTTTTTCCTGATTTATCTTTCCTCTGTTCAGTGTGGACTTCCCTTTTTTTGCACATATGTACCAGGTTCACATAAACACCGTACACCCCCTAATACACATATACACGCCTGCTGAGCGTCGCACGATGGTTGTCGGGCGAACGTATAAGATATTACTAGTCCAGAAAGATACATGACGGACGCGTTGATGCTGAGGATCAGTACATCCCGCGGCTCTTGATGATTCCTTTCCAACTGTCCAAAATGAATCCACCAAACTGGGCCGCATTGCCCACGGCATCCTCCATGGTTCTCGCCTCATCCAGGAGCCGCATCAAGAAGCCGATTGCAGTTTCTGGGGAGTGCATCTGGTGCAGCTCTGGGAATGTTGTCTTAGTCTCGGATTCAGCAAGTCCGCTCCCATCCAGAAAATCTCACCAGCTGCTGCATATGCAAGGGCCAATGTACCGCGGCGGGTGTACCACTGTGTCTAGGGAATGGGGATAGAAATCAGTTTGGGAAGAAGGTCACGAACAGCTAATGTTTTGTCTCGAACTCGGGGAAACTCACTCCTTGCGACACGTCCTCCGTCAAATGTAGTGCCTCGTCCGCTATTTCTGATACATGTCTTGCAGCAGGCCTAGGATCGAACAGCAACGGCACTTGTGTAACTGCGAGCATTGCAGCGGCCTCGTTACACGCCATATAAATATGTTAATGGCCAGGTATGGCAGAGAACATAGCGCACTCGTGCTCACTTCAGGAAGGTACCCTATGACTGGTTCATTATATTTCAGACGTCGTTTCAGCAGGTCGGCCACCACCGGCTTGGCAGTTTCGACCTGGGTCGCCAAACCCATATCATGCAAGCCCTCCTGCAACCACGCCTGAAAGAGGGTCCGCTGTGCCATGCTGCCTTCTCCAAATAGAGCGGTAATTTCTGTATCTCCGAACTTTGGCGCTCCAGGCATCGAAGCGGCCGCTTGTGAGAGACATTCGCGAGTGAATCCATGGTTCGGGATGAGCGGCAGGGCCCGGCGTAGGATATTCCTACCGAAGTAGCAATATGAGTTACATGGCGAATACGCCTCAGCTAAGCTATTTGGTACCTTGCACCTGCTGACATTATGAGGAAGGAGGTGAAAGCAGAAAGTAATAGCAAGGAGGCAAGGTCTCAAATGATCGAAATGAATGATTTCATGGACCTCAACATTTGACACTGCTTGCCACTTTGTAATGCCAATAATTCACTTATACATTTTCCAGTACTTCTTTATCACATATTCGAGAGGGTCACGTCGATATCCTCTTCGAGAGAATCATTCAGACTCCTTGCGCTCGGCTTCCATCCAAGCTCCTGCAAGGCCCGATTCGAAACGGTCCTCGAGTTCGCCGCAGTAGCTAGCAGCTGTGGCTGTTCCTCGATGGTGACGGGCTTGACTTCCTCCGTCTCCACCAATCCTCTCTTGTGTAGCAGTACCGCTAGGCTCTTAGCGACTTCCCCCCATACGTGCGTGGCGGCCGAGCCCCAATAGAAGCGTTCGTAGGACGACACAGGCTGTAGGTTCGACAACGAGCCTTTGTTATCAGTCAGAGCGCGATCGAAGACGAGTGTGTAGAGCTCCACGAGGTCGGAAATATGGACATTGTTCCAGACGTTCGTCCCGGGCCCCACTAGGAGGACTTGCTTATTCTTGACGCCTGTGCGAATGACCTCATTCACCTGTATTGACACTACATAGTTTGAATGTGAGTCAGTGAAACATCACATCGTATAGAGATAACTACTGACTGTTTCTGACGGGACCCCGTCCAATCCCATAGATGGTGGATGGTGCAATGATGTACGTATCAATGGAGCCTTGCTCACCCGCCGCAAATATCCTATGTCAAGGAAGAGGTGCATGAATTATCCCGCTTTGTGTTGGGATAGACCGACGACACAGCTTACTGCAGGTCAACGCTGCGATGCGGCTGCTTTTCATCGATCGAGCGGATGTCTTCCACCTTCAAGTCCTATTTGAAGAGGAAGAGTGATGTCAGTGTGGCATCAGATGATTAGTCACCAGTATCACTCACATCATAAATCTTGATGTCCTTGAACTCTCCTAAGGGTTTATCAGTGACGAGGCCAGTGCCGCTGCCAATTGAATGTTCTTAGGATGAGTTAGGTGAACAAGGTTTTTTCTTCTTCTTCAAAAGACTGACCTGGTATGAATGTAGATCGGCTTCCTCGACCCATCCTTCCTACTCGCACGAAACATAAGGCCCTTGATGATGGCGTTGGCGAGCAGTACATCATCGGAATCGGCGAAGTTGAAGACGATGTCATGCTCGGACGATGCTTTCTCTACCAGTTCGAGATCATTGTTGGATCCTTGAAGGACGCGTATATTCAAAGCTTCGATCGCCTTGTTGTCCTTTGGGTTGCGAACCATAGCTGTATAAACGAACTCTGGGTATTTTTGCAGGAGGCCGACAAGGACGGAGCCTCCAACGTAGCCCGTGGCGCCAATGATGAAGACAGCTGCTTGATCGAGGGCGTTGTTGAAGAGGGCTTTGCCTTCGTCCAAGGTTTTTTGGTCCATAGGTACTTTAGCTGGGGACGATTTTAGAGAGAGATGAAAGGATGGGGTTTATAGAGAGGGATATTGCAGTGCGGCGGAAGCGGGAGCTTCTAGCCACCTTTAAAGCCTTCCACTCCTTCCTTGGTTACTAGAACGTTCGAAGAGTGTGCTCTTATAAGAAAGGCGTAATATTTGCAAGACGCATCCCTCCACTCCTTGTCTCACTGTGGCTTACTCAGTGTTGGTTCATCGGAAGATCTAGAACAGATCTAGCTATGGATGTCAGGATGCCAAGGACGTAACGGCTGGCTTGAGTGTACACCGTCTCACGGGATATTTGTCAGGACATATTCCACCCCTCATCACGCTCGCTACTAAGAATGCAGACTCTACTACAGCCAGAATCCAAACCTTCGTTGACTGCGGCTGATGATTCTCCAGACCCTAAAGTCTACTTTGATCCTCCGTTATGGCTCCAACGTCGGACCTGGGTCCTCGATCAGCTGCGAGAGCACCAAGTCGAATCTGTTGAGTGTAGAACTTGCTTTTTGGAGAAAATCGCGTTCCTAACGCTCTGCAGATCCTCAGGTGATCGATTTGGGGTGTGGTGAAGGCGCCCTCCTAGAAGTCCTCATGGAACCGGCTTCTGCGTACCCTGCACCTTCTCCAAGCCAGGTTGTCGGGCGCGACAAGGAAACTACTATGGACATACATCTAAAACACTACGTTGGGCTAGATATCGATTCATGGTCTATTGCACAGGCGGCAGAGGTCGGCAAACCACCGACGAAAGCTGAGCTTGAAAATAGAAGCCCGTGGCTCAACGCCAATCCCCGTTGGCTGGACATGAACGTTGAGCTCTGGGAAGGTGGACTCCAGTTTCTGAATGGCGATATGGATTGTGGGTCAGGAGGCTGGTTCGGAAGGAAGGAGTGGGATGTCATAGCCTCATCAGAAGTGTACAGTCATTTACCTCGCGTTCAAATGGAGGCTCTAACTCATTCAACCGGCTTGCTTTTTTTTTTCTTTCTTTTTTTGTGTGTGAAGTGTGGAGCACATTCCCACTGAAATATTGGATCATTTCCTTCCAGTCACTCTCGGCGTATATCGGCCACAGTTCATGTTTCTCACAACACCAAACTACAATTTCAACCAGCTCTTTTCGCATCCTGAAAGGCCGGATCGTGCATCTGGCTACCCCGACCCGACAGGCGTTACCAATCGAGTGTTTCGCCATCACGACCACAAGCGGGAATGGACGGAAGACGAGTGGAGGGTTTGGTGCCAGGATGGCGCGGAGGCCTGGGGCTACGATGTTGAACTCGGAGGACTCGGCCAAGCTGAGGAGGACGATCCTTGGGGTCGGAAGGAAGCTGCTGGGAAGGCTAGCTTGACTGCCGCCTTTCGCCGAAAGTCGCTGACGATGGGAAGCGACTTGCGCTGCAGGTGTATTCAGGCACTTGCCGAGGCACGCAGTCGAACTGTGGAGGAGTCGAAGCACAAGCTCATTTTACGGCATCGCCACTTGGCTCACAAGTGGGCTGGTCGGCCGAGAGAACTGCAGGTGATCCGCGAAGCTTTGAGGGAGGTACTGCAGGACGGCGGAGAGCTAGGGTTCAAAGAAGGCAAGGCAGCAATTGATGAGATTTGGTTGCGGGGGGATGTCGCCATCGCTTGCGGCGGTTTGATACAAGCTCTGCTTGACGCAGTTGCAGCCCCTGCAGGCGATGACGTTGCGACCTGGGACTGGGTGCTGGATCGAGAGATCGGCGCAGACACGCACGTCTGGCGGGAGAGGTTTTGGAGTTGGAGTATCGTCTGGAGAGGATTCGTCAAGGCCGTACCCAAAGTGCTTGATGTCGAGGTGGACGCTCAACCAAGCTCTGAGAATTGGGAGCTCTCCAAAGATGAACCTGACAACGAGGCATATCCCGAGGAGTGGCAAGTAGATCCCAAGGTTCCTGATGGTGGTTGGACATGCAATGAGACGGCAGGCTGGGGTGGAACGACACCATGGGGAGACGGGGAAGATGGTGATACGGGTGGTTGGAACACGACTTCTTGGGGCACAGTTGATGCCTCCTGGGCATAGCTATCTACGCGGTTCGCCACTGGTGGCAACAATTACGAGACCCAGCGTAGAAAGCTTCGAGTCGTGCACGCTTTGAGAGACAATCTTGGATGTAAACCAATCACTAGAATTCCCGCAGCGCGACAGCAAACAACAATGAGGTATACTATTCAGAGCTCTTGAGCAATCATACTATTAACGATACGCATAGCTATTGAAGACCAACTCACAAGACGATGTATTCAGCAGATTTATCGTCCTTCATGTTTCGAAACGCACGTCTGCTCTCTTGGGTGCTGCGCGCGAGGAAAAGATGAGAATCACGACAGGGGCCTAATTGAGAAACAATGGAGACACACCAATCAAGGGATGCAGTTGGGCCAAATATGTCACTGCCCACATGATGTAGCAGCAAGTAATTGTTAGAAGAGTACTAGACCGTATGAGACTGGGTCGGACAGGAGAGGTTGGTTCAGTTCATGTCGCAGAGTGGTGCGAGACTGGAAAGGACGCACGTCTGATACTTCCCCCTGGGTGTGATGGTCCAGCCGAAGGCAGCCAATAGCAGAGCCGCGACGAGAACTATGAGGACATTATATCCAGACATGCTGTAGCTGCAACGTTGACCTGGGCAGGTGTAGTTTGTGGTAGGTCGCGGTCACAAGACGGATTACGGATTTTAGGCTGGTCAACATTTGAATAGTTAATCCGAAGCCGCCGCGCGACCACGACCTCGTCTTTGATAAAGAACGCGACTCGACAGCCGCAGGCATGGCATGTCCCAGGATAACCAAGGTGGAGCTACTCAACCCCCCCTTTTTTAACTGGCTGGTAGACTCATGCCGCCCTTTTATATACCTGAACAGAGGCAGCTTGACGAGGCAATTGAGAAACTAGACCAGGTCCTTAACCAAGCTCCATCTTCTTCAACCGTCTCAGAGATGGACCCACCTTCGCCCACCAAAAGGCCAAAAACGACACGAAGCTCCTCCATCTACGCCTCTCTTTCTAAATACAACCTCTTTCGCTCCAGTCCCCCGTCGCCACGATCCATGCCCCCAACACCCGCCCGTCCAATATCCCAGCCATTCGCTCTTTCTTCCAAATCTCCTTATAGACCCGAATCGACTTCTGACTTCATAGACAGGCTTGCAACCTATAAGCTCACTACATACCGCGACAAACCGTCGGAGATCAACGCGGTGGCTGCGTCCAAGGCGGGGTGGGTGAACGACGGGAAAGAGCGCCTCGTCTGCGGATATTGCTGCTCCTCGTGGTCGCTAGCAGCGACCACAGGGATGAGCCGGGAGGCAGCCAGCACTCTGATCGAGAAACAGAGAACTGGGTTTGTTGCGAACCACAAGGACTTCTGCCCTTGGAAGAGGGCTCAGTGCGACGGTAAGGTTTGCACCTATCATCACGCGTCTGGCGCGCGCACTGACGATAAGTATCCGTCGGGAAAATACAGACTCAGTCTACCGGATTCCTCTACAAGGACCTACAGCATTGGCGAAAGAGCTCAAAGCTCGAGCCTATGCCGTAACGTCACTTGTCGACGGAGTTAACTTGAAACATCCTTTGGTGCGTCATTTCGGACTTTCCACGATAACCCAGTGGGGCCCATCTAATATTCTGTGCTCCTTCGTTTTAGACCACGACAGAGGTGTCCTCATTGACAGAAACCATGAATGCGATCAACCTGGAAGGTCATGACAGTAATTCGGTTACTGAACTTGGGGTCAACGTGCCGTCAAGCGCACCCTCCGAGACGGCCATCCTCTGCGTCCTGTTTGGGTGGGACGCAAGCACCTTTACTCATCCCAACCTATCGTCCGCTTCTCGCAGCTCATTCTCCATTCGGCACACCCGGCCATCGACTCCGATGGGATCCCGGGCCGTCACGCCGTCACCTCAACCGCTGATGCGCACAAGCTCGACCGGTCGGCTCACTCTTTCAAAGGCATCTGGACGGCCCATGTCCAGTGTGGTCAGATCGCAAGCTCGTCAGTCCCTGCCTTCAGGCCATCGTATCACGACGAGTCTCGTATCTCTCCCAACGTCTCCAAATGGTGGCAGCATGCCACCTCCTGATTCATTGCTTAGGAGGGAAAGGCGGGAAGCGAGTAGTGGAAGTACAGCCAGTTCCCTCGTCAACCCGCGGGACGCTTCGCCACAGAACAGCTCAGTGGTGTCCTGCCAACTCTGCCTCAGACGGGTTGGTCTCTGGTCATTCCAGACCAACGTGACACCACCACAACCAGAAAGTACAGAGCCAAACCCCGGAATTGAAATTGATATCACCCCCTCAACCCCAACTAGTGTTACCCGTCGGTTTGATCTCGTCAAAGAACACCGTCCGTACTGTCCATATGTCACAAAATCAACTATCCTCCCGACGCCCGTGTTCTCCGTCCCCCTGCCTCAGATTTCTCGATCACCAAGCGTTGGGTCCACGAGTTCGCTGCGAAAGAGCCTCTCGTCTCTGTCCAGCGCCTTATCTCCGTCAGCGTCAAACGCAACTACTGCCCATAGGAAGAGTAGCGACGACTCGCCAGTGGAGGGATGGAGAGCGATCCTGACAGTCGTCAACCGAGCGGGGATGGGCCTACGGTTACGGAGGACTGGCTCTTCCATGCCGGCATCGTCGGCTATGAGGAGCGACAGGAGGAGGCATGGCTCGGCTCGTCAAAACGCGAGCGTCTCGTTCGCCGTTCCTGAACCTCCAATCGCGGAGGCGTCTGGCAGTGAGGACCACCACTCTACCCTGCACGCGCCGATGGATGTGGATGGTGAAAGCATGCATGGAAGCGATGCGGGAATGAGCGTGGATTGTGACGAGTCACGAGATGCCAACATGGGCGTCGAGAGGATCGTCGAGAACGTCAAAAAGACGCGGGAAGGGGTTAGTGGTATGTCATTGTTCGGCCGCATGAAGGTTCTAACACAAGTATGGTCTTGCAGAGCCGCGAGCTCCTCAGATATGTGAAGGACTTGCTAAGAAGGGGCGACCAAGCACCTTCCGCTGTCTCCTCTTCCAGTCCATCGGCATCTCGCGTCAGCCTTTCATTGGGCCGTGCACGCAGTCGCACATCAGTAACTCCTCCCGGCACATCTCCGACGTCTCCCGCATCCGCGGCGTCAGCACCGGTGGGCACAGCGTCATAAAACAATACCACTATCCTTTCTGGTCCAAGGTCGCTTTTCCCGTAATAAAGGCTTTTATATTGTTCTATTCATCTCCTATGTCGCTAACCATTGCTTCCCTCACTCGTTATCCATGCTCTCACCTGCTCTCACTCGTTAAAATCCTCTCCACTATACGCAGTACACCTTATCGATTGTAACTCCACTTGTATATCGTCCAACTTTCGTTCTCTTTTGGACGCTGGGTTGTTTATATGCATCTGTAAATTCCTGCCTGGACACACATCAGGTGTGGGTGTCAAGTCTATGAATACAGCTGTGCTATGTGCAGAAAAGCTGCAATGATCGGCTGCCCGACTCGTCAAGGTGCCTGGTCACGACTAATGAGAACATCGCGGCCATTATGACGGACGGACCTACGCCCCGGGTCTCTTGAAAGCGGCTTCCGCATGTCTACAGAGGGATGATTGAGTCGGGGCGGAAAGTGGTCAGTGAGCTGCATGTGCACGTACCAAAAGCATCTTCCTCGTCTCTGCCACTCTTTTCTCCAGGTAACCTCGAGTAATATTCTCTCACACGTCGGAAGACACTATAGTCCATTCGTTCATACATGTTGATGGCGAGATTGTTGGCGCATCTTGGATGTTTGGGAGATCCAATCGTTAGTCTGCATGAAGGATACCAAATATCTTCGAATTACCTGACATATAAGTCTACAAAAAAGCCATTGTAGACATCATCTGAGATCTTCTCAAGCTCCTTGATCATGTTTGTCGCCAGAGATAGCCGACGATACTCAGGCGCGACAGTAAGGGCGGTAATGTGACCGTGCCAGTCGGTCCCGTGCCCTTCGGCTTTACCAAGGACTAACAGTACAAACATGAGAGGTAATCTCACTCAGAGACTTTGAAGAACAGTTATAACGGATGTCGACGTACTGTAGCCCATCATCCTGCCAGTAGGTGCTTCCTGTACGAGACAAAGGTCGGGCCATCGGGCAAGATAGCCGAGGTAGAAAGAGATGCTATACTATAACACACGATGTTCATATGCTTGGGATCAAACATGAATCATGCTCAGAATGCATACCGTTTCTGTCCAGATATCCAAGTTCCTGCCAACATTTGAATTGAGCGAGCCATCATGAGAAATGCGTTAAATTTTGGCACATACACGTTATTGAACTTGAAGAGATCATCAGCCTTGAATGGTCTTAAGACGCTCATCTTTAGAATCGGAGACTATGTGATCTGGGCGCGGCGCAAGATTAGAGGTCCGGTCGAAAGATTGCGTGCGAGAGTCGACGTTTAGTGGACACCAAATACTTTCAGTCACCACCGCCCGCTTTGAACATTACTGGAAGAGAGATGGACAGCAGTTCGGTGAGGGGAAATTGAGCGATTTTGTTGAGATCTCTGATCAACTTGACCAAGGAAATTTAAGAATAGCAGCAGCGATTCGGTGGATGACCTCTTTCGGGAAAGTATCAGTCACCTCAGGAAGCCTGTCAAAGACCTCGAGAGTCTCACTAGCCTTTTAGCCACACCTCTCGCCATTTTTAGTATCCTACCCAGCCACCTTGTCAAACACGCTGCACCACTGACACCGAAGTACGATTTTCGCTCATCCTGGTTGCGGTTCATCCCTTTATTGCAAGAAGCGATCCTTCAGCATATTCTACACATATGGCTTGCGGTTTTGAGAGAAGAAAACCTTCTCGATTTGATGAACTCCTACTTCTGTCCATCGCCTAATAGCCAGAAGACCGATGCTGCAGGAGTCTTCGCCTTGCATGCATTCAATTCTCTTCTGCCACTTGCGGACGATGCGTACGCTATCGAAATACTTGCTCGCTTGACCCGAGAATATACAGTCTTAAGTATACACAGTATCATCTACTTTGGGTCGGTGACTCTACCCTCTACCGAAAGAGAAGAGTTGTGGCAAGATTATGTTCGGTCGATCTTTGCCATCCCGGGGAAGGTAACGAATGCCTCAGGTCAGAACGGGGAAATCCCTCAGGATTTGAAGTACTAGTAAGTAAGATGGCGTTTGTAACTACGCAGCTCCTACGCCGCCGGTGGCATTTTGCTGATTTCGTGCCAAGCGCATATTTCTCTAAGCTCCTCATTGAAATCGAGGGGCTGTTGAATGACCTCGCTTCGAGAAGCCCATCCAGTAAGCCTCTTCTCCTCAGACGCCTCTCTTGCTCTCCGCCTAATGTCAGTGCTATCGTCAACCAGATTCATACAAGGACTCCCTGACCCACCTTGTCATCAAACTTGCCAATACCGGGATGCTCCCATCCTCGACATCACACTCTCCCTCACAACCTTCCTACTTTTCCATAAACAAAGAGAAAACACGGAAACGACTCCAATCTCCTAGTTCGGGAGCTCAATACTCTGAGCTTCTCATCTCGTTGACAGCGTCCCTCCCGGCGCTCGTTGCACAAAAATTCCTGACTTCCCTCTTGAACTCGCTGGAATGGAATTCCGATCTCGATATTTCCGGGTCTGCGAGTCGAAGAATCGCAAAGGAGGCAGCGTTCCTTGAGCATATCATCGGTCCTCTCCACGCGGATCAGGCGGAACGGTGGTCACTGGTATCTGGGACTCTGATTGGTCGACCTTGGCCGGAGGAGGTGGGCCGCGTACTTGTGCGATGGGCTGCAGGGGCGGGGGACTCGAACTCTGAGGAAGGTAGACATGGAGGCCGGCGTTACAACTTCCGGGTACCGCTTACTGACTCCATGTGTAGCCCTTGGTGAACTCATGTCTCGAACACTAGACCTATGGACCTCACCTCAACGTATCAAATACTCACTCCTCTCTCGGCATCGCTGTGAGTTGATCGCAACTCCCGCCTCTCGTCGTGTGAGAAGTGCTGACTGCCCGTCTCCCTTGAATCAGATGTCACCACCATTCTTCTACTCGCCGCATCCTGCCTCCCGGCGACATCTCATCAACTTCATGCACTTTCAAAATCACCAGCTTTCTTGGAGGCAATTGCGATCTATATTGGGCACGCAGATCCGACTGTAAGAAGATGCGGCATGCTCGTAGCGGAGGTAATTGCGAAGAAGATAGGACAGAAGCTTGATTTTGGCGATTGGGAAGAAGCTGGACAAGGGAGGGAGTGGTGTAGAGCCATGAGGTGGCTCGTTGACGAAGGCGGAGATGTTGGTGCTTTTAGGGAGGATGAAACCGACCAGGGAGAAGGCGCGCCGAATGACGCAAAGCCAGCAGAGCTGTCCCAGGGGATTGATAGCGATGACAATGACGACGAAGGGGATAGGGTCAAGTCTGCGCGTCCACCAGGACACCCAGCGCTTGACAGCTCAGTTGCCAAAGACTCAGACGACGACTCGCTAGTTGGATACGGTTCTAATGCATCCTCAAGGTCACCATCACCAACACCCTCAGAGCTCGACGAGATCGAAAAGGACCCCACGCTCGTTAGTGGAGCCAAGAAGGTTCAACGGCCCGTCTATCTCATCCAACTGGGCCAATTGCTTGTACCTGCCAGTAGATCGAACGAGAAGGATGAAGCGGATCGCATCGAAATGGCCTTGAGTGAGGGTGCCGCACTCATCAGGAGGAAAGCTGGCTTTGGCCTCGAGCTAGGTGTGTGGATACGGTTAATCCCTTCCCCGCACAAGGAGCATGGAATTAACATAACTTATTTCTTACAGAAGAGAACGCAGTCAACCTTGCGTGTGCGTTTGTACGACTTCAAGACAACTATGATTCTGATGGTTTCGATGAGAAACGTCAAGAAGCACTCAACGCGCTAGTTGTTTGCTGCCCTCGCCGCGCTGCGCCGTGAGTACTCGACATGGCATTATTCCGATTTTCAGTGCTTTATTGTTTAAGGATCTCCTCGTAGTTGTCTCATCGAGCAATTCTTTACCGGCCAATACTCTGTCAGCACTCGATTCGCGATTATGATCGCATTGGCACTAGGAGCTCGCGAACTCTCTGGCTTGACGGCACCCCTTCCCAACGCAACCGGTATCTTCCCGAGCAAGATGTTACCTTCAGCTCTTCATCGGAAGTACCTCACAAAGTCTGACCTACCCGAAGACCGCATAGCATCGCCAGTCCCTAGGATCATGGAAGGCCTCTCTCGTCAAATCATTGACAAGACCCGGGACGCGAATGAGGACAAGGTGCCCCAACTCGTTCGAGAGAAGCAGCTCAGAGTCCGGAACAACGTTAATACAACAGGTCGCCCCATCTCGATATTGGATATGGGTGGGCGCAGCCAAAAATCGTCTTTCAACGACATCGCGGCAGAGTCCTTCATCATGCCATTGGTTAACCGGTTCTGGATCCATCTTCGGGACGAGCAATCGCGAGAGTCGCGTTCTCGAGGTTCAAGGACGGGCTATAAAGGCGCTGGAACCGGCATGATCCTAGGGGCCATGACATTGGCGCAATTCCTCTTGACGCTGGCTATCCTATTGCACGCCGGTCGCAATTCGCCGGCATTCCTAGCGGTGCTAGCGCCAGAATCGCTGGAGCTAGCAGTCACGATGGGCACGAGGCCTGTGTCCGAGACGAATGACAATGAGACAGGGGGCGGGAAGAAGGCCAATGTGTTGGCTGCTGCGTTGGAGCTTGCCCTCGTCATTCTCGATATGAGTTGGGAGATGGATGCGGGCCGGACGTTGAGCATGGACCATGTTCGAGTGCTGCTTGCTGTGAGGGAGTGGGCAGAGGGTGTATTCAAGGTTTTGGAAAAGGGTGCCTTGGTTGATGAAGGTGGCGGCGAGGGCGAAAGGAGAGTGAGGAGAGCCAGTGCTGGGACGCTTTTGACAATCGAGCAAATCACGGAGAAGTGGGCGGGCGCGATGATCCGACTATGACAGTCAGGAGTCTTCCTGACGAGTATGTCAGCTCTAACATAAATTGAATCCTTGGAACTTCTTGCAAATCGTGGCGTAGATCGAATGCAATCTATCAAGGAAATGCACACACTAAACACGTCCCAGGAGAGAAATCGGGAATTGCTGTACGTACATACCGAATTGGCTTACTTGATCCATACTATTTTCAAATGTAGGTTGGGCATGAGGCTTGAGCATCCACGAAATCGAAGACAGCTTGGAGAACCCGAGCTTCAGGACCATTCACTTTGGCAGAGGCGTTCATTAGAGTGACAACGCGAAGCTCTCTACATCCTGCCAAGATGATTGGCGAGCTATGCAGACAATTCTCGATCTCAACGACACTTTCTCGTTAATAGGCCTTGACGGCTGCATCGCAGTAACTGGACTGGCCATCCTTTGCTGCGTCGGTCGGTGGCGTCCAAGGGTACTCCCTCCCGTGTGTTGACGGTTTCGAAGACTTCCATCTCCTTGAGGAATTTCAAGCATGCGAAACAGCACGTCTTGGAGACTCCTATATTTTTGAGGTGGGGCTGCTCAGGAGCCATCAATATTGAGGAATGGCGGGCTGATGCCGGAGATTCTTGACCTTGGTTTTGACCATGCACATGAGTGCATACTCGCAATTCACCGCTCCCTAAGGGAGCAACCAAGTGCCGACACTTACAATTGAAAACAGTGCAACATCCAATAATTTCCAGGTAGAGTATTCGGGGGGTCAGGGCTGTAAGAGGAATGGACAGGGGATCAGCCCGGGGTGGGATGAGGGTGTCTGCTGAAAACACCACACCTCAGCTCTTGCTTGTCGCTGACAGACGGATTTTTGGAAAGAAAAATGGTATCATATCTTTTGGTATCGTCCCTGCCGTTTTTGTGGAGCGCCAGCAGTTTCATACCGAACCTCTTGAAGGCGGGGCTGTCACTGCCACAACCTCACCAGGGTCTCCCGGAACGAATAGCAGAGCGAAGCGATTTAGCATTCCGGCTTGTCCGTCACGATTAATGGAGCCATCGACTGCTTGTGGGTGCACATCATGGAGGATTGAAC
>WSTV01000003.1:86298-97141 GCA_019632285.1 Tulasnella sp. 332 | reverse complement strand
AATAGTATCACAATCTAGACATGAAGCCACATCATACGGGACTGATGGATGTATAAGGATCACCCAAAAAAAAAAAAACCTTACACAATATAACACCTTAACCATCCTGGATCTCCTTTGGCACAGTGGACGGCATTTAAGAGGTGATGGACTTGACCATTTGATCTTCCTGTAATTCGCCCATTTGTGATCTACTTACAGCTGTCCTATTGAGCCCCCCCCCAATACTTCTGCCAGAAGTTGATTCGTGATCATACACAAGGGCGGATATATATTCTTCTCCGGGCGAGGATTGAGAGATGTCAGAGTTATTTTCGAATGATTGCGGTTGCCTAGCGACAACAAAGGGAAGGCGAGGACGCAGAGCCCACGACGACATCTTTATGCGTTAGTTCTCCAAGTTCTCGCACAGAACGAACATATTATCGCCCTTGTAATAGCAGACTCGAGAACCCTTTGGCTTGGCAGTACAGCCTCCCAAAGCAAATAATACCTTCCCGTTTATGATGTTGGCTCCAGATTTTAATTGAAATATCTTGCGAAGAAGGATCTGCCCGACACCACCGGATTGTTGGCGAGGGCGAAATGAGAGTGAGCCAGAGCTGGGATGCTTTTGACAATCGAGCAGATCACGGAAAAATGGGCGGGCATGTTAATCAGGAGTATTCGAATGTGTCAACTCCGGCGTTAATTAACTCCTCGCAAATGGGCATGTGCACCATGATTTTGCCCGAGAAGGGAGGCTTGTCTGTCTCCCATAGGTTAAGCGGTCCATTTTGCGTCCCAACACGGTGTGAGTTTAGGCGGCCAAAACACTGCGGAGTGGTCGAATATGGATACCAAAAACCGGCCAACAGGCGAGCCGCAGCTCGGCAAGACAGTTATGCGAGATACGATACGTGGAACAATGATGATGATAACGGAGTACGTTTGCAGTCCGAGGCAACCAGTGTGGTATATCTCCCGTCGTTTCAAAGTTCAGGGGTTCTCGGGGTCTCTCTCTGCCAAAGGTGATCGCCAGCAACTCACTCAACAGCCTCTCCTTTTATACATCCGTCCTACCTACAATCCCTCCCCTCACATCTCGTTTGTATATCAGAAAACCCTCCCTAGGCTCGAAGCCAACGTTCTACCTCCCAGGTGTGTCGGAAAAGCAAGCGAGCGCCTTGCTCCAACGTCGTAAAGCGGGATTTGCATGCTGACCAGCAGCTCGGTTATGTCTCTTAGCTACAACTACACACTCCCTCGCCAACCCAACCAACCTTCTCTCTTCTCCCTCTCTTCTCCCCTCCTTCTCTATACTTTTAGTCCACCATCAAACCCCTCCTTATTTCGCTCAAACTTTTTCTACAGTGATGGACAGTCCCGTCGATTCTATGCGTCGACGCCACATGGCACGCGTCATTCGCCCTCGACAAGACGATCCGTTCGATATTCAGGATAATGGAAATGGAGATGCTGTCGCTGGCACGGATAATGGAGATGACGCCCTGTCGCAACTGCTCTCGTCTCAAGCTGCCCAGTTCTCGGCGACAGCGTTTGCCACCCCGACCCCGACGATCATTCCGAACCCGGTCCCCACAGACACTGATGGTGTCACTGATCCTACCACCGACACGTCGCTTGCGACTTCGACCGACGTGACCCTCCCGACGTCCACTACCGCCGCGGAGCTAGAGACCACATCCTCGGACACGTCCCTCCCGACCAGTACCACAGCGTCGGTCGCTAGCAACATCTCGTCAATACCCTCGGTAACCTCGTCATCTACCGCCTCTACCGCCAATATTACCTCCACTCCCGCCGCCGCATCCTCTTCAACCAAGTCGACGTCCCATTCGGCAGTCATCGGCGTCACCATCACGCTCCTAATACTCCTCTCATGCGCCGTCGCGTTCATTCTCATTCGAAAACGTCACATCTCCCAGCGAAAGTCTCGTAGGGCGACGTGGAACCCGCCGATGTACCAAAACACACTCAACACACGACCTGGCAGCCCGAGTAACGATTCTGATGCGGGAGGAGCCGCTGGACGAGAGTTTGAAAACATCGACATCAATGAGAAGCAAGGCGCTCAAGCCCTCCCGAGCGAGGTGACCTATCAGACGTTGTCTGCAGCACCTGTCACGTACGCGATGCCCGCTGCGCCACCTCCACTCAATCCGACTGGCTACGCGCCTCCGCGCATGCCTTCGCCTCCGCCAATCTCTAGGTCTGCGTATGATAACGCGGGAGGGCAACCCTCGCCCGTCGGAATCGATACTCCAACGTTCACGGGCAGCAGCCACACCCTGGTCAGCGCCACCCAATTCGCGCCATCCGTCTTCGGACCACTCACGGTCGTGAATCGAGGATCTCTCACCTCCTCAAACACATCCTCGAATGCCGCCACAGCACCGATATCCGCGGTTACAGGCGCGCTTGTCACCGTCGTTCGCACTTTTGTTCCTTCCTTGCCGGACGAGCTGTCCATTCAAACTGGAGAACAGGTCCGAATCGTGAACAGGTATGATGATGGATGGGCGCATGTGGAGAGGATGAGGTCGGGAGCGGGCGTGGAGAGTGGAGTCGTGCCGTTGGAATGCCTCCAATCACATGTTCCTGCACCTAGGGGTCTGACGCCACAGCTGCTTGGAGAGCAACCTGGGATGGGCTTGACGCAGGTGGCGGTGGAGAATTGGAGGTTGAGCAAGAGAGGATCGTCCCTTCGGGGTCAGGACTCTCCGATTCAGGTCTAAAGTTTAGGTGTGTCCCTTCGGATTGTCGCTCATTGAACGAGAAAGGAGACTTATCGTTCCCTCTTCCCACTGACAGGTTGGTAGATACCCCTTTTTTCTTCCACACACCACCCTGAACGTTCGGATTGGACTCTTTCTTCACTATACGAAGACTTTTCTAGCTGCGCTAGTCAGTCTTTTTCACTCTCGTTTGTGTCTACCCTCCCCTTCGTCGGCTTTCGTCGTTGTCGTCGTTGTAACCCCCATGTCAACCACTCCTTGATGGAAGGTGTGACCTAGTTTCCAACAGTGTCGTGGATGTACAAGGCGACTCGTTTCGTATGCACACCGCACTGTTAAAGGAGTCAAACGTCGGCTTTGCGCCTTTGATGACCCTCCATTTTGTACCAAGAATACAAGGGTATGAATCAGGCGCAGGTCACCCTCAAGATAAGAAATTTATGCGTGGGCGTTTGGCAAACCTCGGCCCCGCTAATACATCATTGGTTGATTGAAGCCAAGCAGTGCCTCTATCGCCCGTATATCATCTCCAGAAGCCTTCGTAAACGTCGGAGCATCTGAAACGTCTCTCCGGCGAATGGCCCTACCAAAATCGATGAACCTAAAGCTCGGCTTGTCCATCGTGCGCAGCTCTGGGGCGAATCTAAGTGGACCTGGCTGCATGAGGATATTCCGAGTGAAGATGCTGCCTTGCGTAAAGCCAGCTTTCTGCATTCGGTCAATCATCGAGAGAAAGAGGCGTCTATAGTTGATTGAGGAGGGGGGGAAGGGTTGTGGTCAAAAGATCTGGCCATTCAAGTTGAACGCATATATCACACCTTTGATCCAATGTCAACACTTCGACATTGATAGGGTCGCCGCATTCCTCCAACAGTAAGATCGGACTCAAACGCGACACATCGTTCTTCTTCACTTCTACCCCATTCGAGAGCTTCGAGTATGTGACTTCTGGTACCCAAAACCCGTAGGACTTGGGCACCACCGCGCAACACGGTTGAGGCACATGGACAGGCGGGACCTGCTGATACCCAGACCAATCGCAGGATAGGTACTGCGGGAAATTGTGGTACGTCTTCGCTTCATTGATCAGATGAGGCATCTCTTCCTGCCTTTTACCAGCCATCTTGGCTGCCACCGAGAATCGGGTCGGGATCCCGTTGGGACGGTCTTCTGGTGGCGAGGCGATGGAGTCGGACCCCCGAAAGATGTCTTTGCGCATGGTCGGTGGTGTGAAGGTGAAGGGATGCTTAGACGTGGAATCTTTCGATGGCTCGGGGCTGGAAGGGCACTTGCAGCACATGTAGAAGAGGTCGTGCGCGATGATATATGGGAGGTCAAAGTGAGCTTGCCAGATGCGGCTGTGATTTCCGCTGCCAATCTTTCGATCCTTGGAGAGATGAAGGTGAGCGACGTAGGATGAATTTATTTCCTGCGCAAGGGGTACCCAGGGGATGCCGATCGTCGAAGGGTCTCGTCTCACATACTTGATCTTGAAAGTGTCAGATTGTTCGTCAGGCCCTCCGTCTGTCTTCTTTTCCGCTCGACCTCTAGCGAATTGCGTTATGTTATCGGGGTCGTGTACGATGAGGATGTCTGGCTTTAGCTGGCCGTCTGCTCCCAACGTTCGATCCAGTTTCGGAATGACATAGGCATTTTCAGCCGACCTCGGCCAATAACAGTCGTGAGGACTGTAGTGGAGGTCCTCGATTCTCATAGGTTTCTTCCCCAACCCCTCAGACTCCTCGAGATCCTCCTTGTTCGTGACCGGAGGGATCTCATCGTCAATGAGTCCGAGCTCATGTAGAATCGAACGACCAACGAGTATCACGGTTAAGCAATCGGTCTGGATATAGAACCAGTCACTTAAGTGGAGAGACCATCTATAGCCGACAATCAGACCCTCGGGAGTCTTGAAGCCGTGCTTCCTATTGTGATACCAAGGGAAGCCGTTGTTGTTGGGGTCTGCCTCTCCCTTTCTTTCGATTCTGATGGTTTTGTAGTCAAAGTGGTCGAGTGGTCCCTTCCCACCAAGGCGGTTCGGTTGTTCGGCCGTGTCCTCGGCTGTGCAGTTCTCCTTGGCTGTGCCCGAGCTCGGAGCAGGAGACGGTATGGAATCGATACTATCGAGGTGCATCGGGACATCGATTGAGACAGGGGTCATGGTGTAAACGACGAGCCTAGCGTTCTGTAGGTCGTCAGTGTTAGATTATCTTCAGGACGGGAAGGCTGACCCACCTGGGGAGTAGTATCGACCTTTAGACGCTAGAAACCAGCGTGAAGGCGTCGGGAGATCTAGCGCAGTGCTATGAATGTAATCAGGCTCGAAGCGAAGTTTGGAGTGAGCGAATATTGTGCACACTGACCGACTGATGCCTCAAGGATAGGGCATAGACCTAACCACCAGCTCTCCGTGTTTTACTCGTTTTGAGCTGAGAATGCCTTGTTCGTTCGAGATCGACTTGCCACCGACCACCACAACATGAGGCCACATGAAGAAACGTGTCCAACGCCGTTTTCATGATCACCTGAGGATTTTCGACGATCTGTTCCTGAGTAACTAGTCCTGTCATTTATTATTGCTCTGTCCTAGCAGCATGGTCTATCCGGGAATGGCAATAATCTACATCCAAGTCTATCTTGATGAGATCCGACCATGATCTCATCATTCACGACGTTCAAGCGGCAACTCGAATGTAACCCAACTCTATCTCACCCTTCTCCTCATCCCTCCCAGGGTGCAATATGTAGCAGCCGAGGATAAAGCACTCATTTCTACGCCGCAACCTCTCGTCTATATGATTCCGGCTGCCGTCTCACGAAGGCGAGTACGATTGCAGTCACCGCTTTAACACTACCTTGAGCACTACACTGTTGTCACCAAAGCTCAATCTAGAGGTCTCTGAAGTCATAACATCCAATACTACGCTACTCTTATGAACCTGTCGGCCGCGCCGACCCTGCTTGTGGATGACCAAGTCAGCGACACTACCTTGTAACACTGCCCAGGTTCTGCGTACCTCGGTAAATCAGGCTCATGACAAAGAGTAAAGGCAGCCACGAACTATATCAAGAGACAGGCGATGCAGAAGCGTAACGCCGAACGAAAATCAACACGTCGGGCGACCCGGCTTCGCGAGCAGTGCCCTCTACGTGGTATATGCACAATTGGTCGGTCACTTGCTCTCGGGCGACTCGGGTGCGTCGACGGCAGGAGTCTTCAGTGACTTCCACAGTCAAAGTACGGGACGGTCTTGTATATGCATATGTTCGTGTGTGATGGCGATACGGCGCGTCGAAATGCTATAAAAGGGGCTTCAGAAGGTGGAATCAACCTCACTCCCCTTCTATTTCACTTCAAAGATCTTTCACTTCTGAACATCCCAATACCCATTACATTAAACCCCTTTACTTTTCAACACTTCTAAGGATCATGTTCTCGAAATGCCTTGCCATGGTCATGCTAACCCTCGGGGTTACAGCATTACCTTTCAATAAGCGCCAGTCATCTGCGATTACTGGTGGGTCCGCGGCCTTCGTTTCAAATATATCTACATCTAACCTTGTGATGGATCACCTAGATGTTGATATCCTTCAATATGCCCTAACGCTTGAACACCTCGAGAATACCTTCTACTCCGGGGCACTGACAAAGTTCGACGCCAGCGCGTTCACAAGCGCTGGATTCGACCCTCTGGTCAGAGAGCGCTTCGTCGAGATTGCCGCACACGAGCAGGAACATGTGACGTTCCTCACAGCTGCACTTGGAAGCCAGGCTACTCAGGCCTGTACTTATAATTTGTGAGTCTTCCCCACTCCTACCCTTGTGTCTCCTTTAGGTGACTGACTCATATGGTATGCTCTTAGCCCTTACACCGACGTCAAGTCGTTTACCGCCGTGTCTATGATCCTCGAGGGTGTTGGTACCAGCGCATACCTTGGCGCAGCCGCATCCATCAGCGACAAGACCCTTCTTACCTCTGCTGGTTCCATCCTAACCACTGAGGCTCGTCAGGCAGGCTGGGTATCCTCGTCAGTTCTCGGTCATTCGCCGTGGTCAGGGCCATTCGAAACTCCACTCGACTTCAACCAGGTGTTCACACTTGCCTGTAAGCACCAGAACCGAGGTTCCCCTTCTTGAAAGAAACCCTGTCTTTCTTTCTCTGACCCCTAACCTTTTTAGCCGCAATGATTGCCAGCTGCCCATCATCCAACCCTACCTTGCCATTCAAGGCCTTCCCTTCGCTGACGATCTCCTCGTCCACACCCGCTGCTCCTGGTGCAAATGTGGCTCTCGAATTCACTGGAAGCACCAACGCCTCTGGCCTCTTCCTTTCGATTTTTACTGGTCTTGACGTGATCTCCGTGGCGATCACTGCAAACGGGGAGGTCACGCTCCCTTCCAACTTGACGGGGACTTCATATGCCGTGGTCAGCAAGACTTCTTCCGACGTGACGGATGCAGCGACTGTTGCTGGTCCCGTCGTCTTCCAGTTCTACTAAAGGATTTCTGCCGGAAGAATGGTGGAGGCAATTGTTATGGAGTTGTTTATGATCCTAATGCCGCCACTCTTGGACCTTCTCTTCTCTTCTCTTTTCTTCTCTCCCTTCTTCTCCTTTTCAGTATCTCGTCATGCAATCTAATGTCTTCTAGCACCAGATTTTCACCTTGCGTGTTCAATGCTTTGTTGGCGCAATCACTTGAACTCGCGGATGGGTGATGGTATCAGGGTGGCCGAGGGCAGTCCTGATTTACGACATCAATAGCTCCCCTTATCCTGTTCTTGCGTTGCGATGGAGGCTCCGAGAAAGACAGATTGGCGAGATACGTACACAGATATCACTTTTGGAGCATGCGGATCAAAAGTCTACGCGACCAAGAGCGCCAGGACTTGCACAGGAGAAGCAAAAACCTGGTAATGGTGTTTCGCCTTGCGCCGCACGAGCTTTACTGCTCTGAAAAATGAATATACTACGCGATTAAGAGATCTTTCTAGTGGGGATTGTGAACCTGCTGTCCCGGCTAGAGTAGGCTTCGTGCTGGACTTATCCCCTCTTGGGAGTAATAACAATTGTGAGCACCATGGGACTCCTCTGGCACTAAGAGGTTTGACGTCTATAACCTCATATAAAGCAATCTCCAAAGATGAAGCTCCATCAGCGCCTTTGATGATCCTTCATTCTCCATCAAGAATACAAGAGCGTGAATTTCAGACCAGTGGTCAGCAGCCAAGCGCATGAGCAGAGCGCAAGTCCCTCCAAGAGAAGAAACGCTTTTCGTCTCACTAATACATCAAAGGTAGATTGAAGCCAAGCAGTGCTTCTACCGCCCGTGCTTCATCCCGACAAGCTTCGCTAAACGTCGACGCATCTGAAACGTCACTTCGGCGAACGCCTCGGCCAAAATCGATGATCCTATAACTCGGCTTGTCCATCGTACGCAGCTCTGGAGCGACTCTTAAAGGGCCGGGTTGCATGAGAATATTCCGAACGAAGACGCTGCCTTGCGTGAAGCCAGCTATCTGCATGCGCTCGAACATGGAGAGAAGAAGGCGTCTACAGTCCATGGAGCAAGACAAATTTGGTCAAACTCCAAGGTCTGGTCAATTCAAATTTGAAACGTATAAATCACACCTTTGATCCAATGTCAACGCTTCTGTATCGATGGGGCCACCGCACTCTTCCAACAGCAAGATCGGACTCAACCTCGATACATTCTTCGATCTCACTTCCACCCCGTTCGAGAGCTTCGAATACGTGACTTCTGGCACCCAGAACCCATATGACTTGGGGACCACCGCGCAGCATGCCTGAGGTACATGCACAGGTTTGACCTGCTGGTACCCAGACCATTCGCAAGATAGGTACTGCGGGAACTGGCCGTACATCTTCGCTTCGTTGACTAGATGACGCATCTCATCCTTGCCCTTCGCAGCGATCTTTGCTGCCACGGAGAATCGGGTTGGGATTCCGTTGGGACGGTCTTCTGGCGGCGATGCGACAAGGTCAGATAGTTCGAAGACGTCTCTCCGCATGGTCGACGATTTATAGGCGAAGCGATGGGTGGATACGGGATCATCTGAACCGAGGTCGGAGGGATGTTCGCAGCACATGTAGAATAGCTCGTGCGCGGTGACATACGGTAGATCGTAGTGGGCCTGCCAGACGCCGCTGTGATTTCCACTTCCAATGTTTCGATCCTTGGAGAGATGAAGGTGAGCGACGTATATCGGATCCTCTTTCGGAGGCAGGGGCACCCAAGGAATGTTGATCCGCGAAGCGTCTTGTCGAACATACTTGATCTTGAAAGGGTCTGGTTTGTCATCGGGCTCGGCCGCTTCGTCTGTTTTGCTTGACGGTCGATGTCGAGCGAAGCGTGTTAGATTGTCGGGGTCGTGTACGATGAGGATATTTGGGCTCAGCCGGCCATCTCCGTCCAGTGTTCGATCCAGTTTCGGTACAATATGAGTATTGTTAGCCGACCTCTGCCAATAGCAGTTGTGGTAGGTGTAGTGAAGGTCCTCGATCCTCATCGGCTCCTTCCTTAATCCCTCAGACTCCTCGAGGTCCTCCTTGTTCGTTACCGCAGGCAACCTATCGTCCGTGACACCGAGCTCATGCAGAATCGAACGACTAACGAGGACTGCAGTCCCGCCTTCAGTGATGAGATAGAACCAGTCGCTCAAGTGTAGAGACCATCTATAGGTGAAGAGCTTGCCCTCGGGAGTCATGAAGCCTTGCTTCCTGTCTTTGTACCAAGTGAAGCCCTCACCAGAGGAGCCTTCTGCCCTTTCAGGTATGACACATTTGTAGTTCCAGTGTTCGAGTTGTCCCCTTTGACCACAGCGGTTCAGCGGTTCGGCCGTGTCCCCCTTCATGTCGGGTGACTTGGCTGTGCTGTCGTCGTCGGTTGTGGCTGAACTTGGACGAGGGGGTGGTATGAAATTAACACTACCGAGACGAGTAAGGACGTTGTTCGGGACAGAGGTCATGGTGTAAAAGATGGGCCTAGCGTCGCGTAGTCTGGCGTCAGTGTTCGATTACTTCTAAAGAGAGAAAGGCGGAGCGGCCTATGAAGTCTAACTGTTGGGATATCCACTTTCAAATGTGTGAACCAACGTGAAGATGCCGAGAGTGCTAGTGATGTGCCATGAATGAAATCAGGTCTGGTAAACGTTGCAGGAAGCAAACAGTGGATACTGAACTCACCGAGTCTTCAAGGATGGGGGACAGACAGACCAGTAGTCTCTGCGTTTGATCGCTGAGCTGAGGACGCCCAGTTCGTTCGAGATTGACTCGCCACTAACTACAACAGGGGCCAATCAGAGAACCGTGTCGAACGCTGTTTCTATGATCTCCATGATTGCCCGAGGATTTTCGATGATCAGTTTCCAAGTAGCTGTAATTTATTACTGTTCTGTCTCGGTCTCCTGGTCCATTCCAACAAGGAAATAATCCGCATTCGACTCTTGTCTTGACGAGATCTATCTCAGCCGGAGTTACAGTTCATGTCGAATATAACCCACCCCCATCTCACCGATCTTCTTCCTTTGGTATTTCCGGCAAGGTCCAGCCTCGGGTTTCATTTTTAAGGTATCCAGAAGTCGTCCCCGGTGAGTACGGATCTAGGAAATGAGCCCACCGCAAAGGGGGTGCCGAACTCGCATGTTCCGATTCGTCGGCGTCGGTTCCTTTAATCAAGAAACTGTCAATTTCAGACTGCCATCCCTCTAGAGTGAGATTCCCAAATTAGATCTAGGGAACATGGAGCAATATTAACCAGTTGAGCATAAACGGGTAAGTAGGTTCATGGTTTTTTTTTTGAACGTCTGAGTCCAACTTGACTTTCGTACTCCACCTCCGGCAATATGTTCGGTGAACTGGCGGTTGGTACCCAGGCACATGAGCAGGGTACAGACCATTTCAAGAAAAGAGACTATTATTCTCTGTCGCAGTTCACCGTAGCCGTGCCGCTCACTAGTACATAGACGGATCGTTGAAGCCAAGTAATACCTCCATCGCCTGTATATCATCTCCGCAGGCCCTCGAAAACTGCGAGATGCCCGAAACATCACTTTAGCGAAGGCCCCTCCCAAAATCGATGATCC